>CABHPQ010001666.1:14866-52174 GCA_902168405.1 Peromyscus aztecus
TGTCCTTTTTCTTCAGATGTCTCATTTGTCCAGTGTTCTTCAGATTCCTTAGCTTTCCTTCTCCTGAAAGACAAAAACAAAAACCCTTCCCTAACCCTAACTTTGGAGAGTTTCCTTTTTGGAATGTTATATCTGAACAAATGAAAATATTTGTTAGTCTTATAAGTTAGTTTAGATTGAATGGTCGTGCTGTTTGATGAATTTTCACCTCTTCTAATCAAGAGATCTCTCTTGTTCTGGTTTCTTCTGAAATTTTTGTTTTATTTTCTAAAACTGTTCTACCATCCAGAGCAGTATTGTTTTTACAATAGCCATTAGGTTCTTTAATTGCTGTGGGAAGGAGTTTCCTCCACGATGACAGGAAACAACTGAACTGAATTTGACATGGGGGCCTGCAAGAGGCCCCTCAAGTCATTTCCCAATGGCAAAGGGTTACCCTTGTTGATCTACATTAATTGGTCCAATGCCAGCCCTTACCATACCTTTTGCATAATTCAGAAGGGAGGGACATTCTGTTTGGATTATGCTTAGAAAAAACATTTTTTCTAGGAATACCCTATTTATAATCCCTTTTTAGGTGACCTTATTTACTGCAATTGAAACACCTGACATTTTGATTTTTCTTCAAACCTCTGGAAATCACCTCTCCTATCCAAGCATCATCATGGTTATGAGATTAAATATTGATTGTATCTCAGATTCATTTCTCCAAGGGTGCTGATCTTGCCTTTAACAGCCTAATTACCCTTTTGTATTGTGCATTAGCATTTTCAAAAGTCAGAGATTCAATTATTATTTGTCTAGCTCTGAATTTGGTATCATTCTATTTGCTGCTAAAGTCAATCTTTGTAAGAAATCAGTGAAGGTTTCTTTTGGGCCCTGAATAACTTTAGTAAATAACTCAATTTTCCTTCCTACTTCTTCAATTCTGTCCCAAGCATTCAAAGCTGCTTCATGACATAAAGTCAGGATGTGGTCATCATACAGAGATTGTCTTTGTACATTAATATAATCTCCTTCTCCAAGAAGTTGGTCTTGGGAGATTTCCACAAGTCTAGCCCTACTTCGTTGTTCAATGATCTTAGTCTCATCTTTCTACCGGATCCTCCATTGTAATTGGGGACCAGCCACTAAGACTGCTGTAACCAAATCTCTCCAGTCTTGAAGGATAATTCTATTACAAGTTGACCATGAGTTTAACATCTGCTTCACAAAAGATGAATGCATGCCATATGAGACTATCGCTTCCTTGAATCTCCCTAAATATAACATTTCCACAGGAGTCAAATCAGCTTTTACACAGCCCTGGGGATATCTATCACTTGGCAGTCCTGTAAGGTTACTGGATAAATTAAAATAGGTTGTTTGAAAACCTTAGGCTGTTCCTCTTTAACCTTATAATGCAATGCTGAAATTGGTTCTCCTTTAAATTCCTCTATCAGGGTCTGAATATCTCTATGATCTGTCTTAATAGGTTTTTCTAAAACTTGTATCTTAGCACTCATATTAGCCAACATTTTAGTGATAAAAATGACAAAACTGATAATGTTTATAATTGACATTACATAAATCCCATCTAAATTAGCTATCCTCTCAATTGTTCCATTTTCAAACCATTTAGTGTATTATCATACAGAGAACTAACTCTTTCCATTGTAATAGTGTTTCCCATTTTTTTAATGTGGGAAAAAAACTTTCTCTTTTAAGTAATCTCTCCCTTTAAGAATTCCCAATTGTCTCACCAAATCTACCAATAATGACAATTCCGATGACGATGAAATGTGAAGTTCACTGCTGCTGCATAGAATGATAGAAGCCTGAGCATGTTTCAAGGCAGCTACCTAGTTTGGCGGCAGCCTGAGGAGGGGTTCCGGGGGAAAACCCACAGCCCACCAGGAAGAAAGAAGCCAAAAAGCCAGCTGTCTGCACAGGGGAGCATGCAAAAGTGGCTAACTCCTGTGGCGTTTGGAGCCCAAACGCCTATGGAGTTTGTTGCAGAGGGACTATAATAGGAAAATCCAAGACCTGCTCAGAGGGCTTGGGGAAAAGAAAGGAAAACCCAGCTGGTGGGGTGATGACTCCAGCTGCATGCCGCTCTGGCCTGTGCCAGTGGCTGCAAAGACACAAGCCAGCAGCTTTCTCATAAATCCAATTCCCCACACTGGGTGCCAGATGTAGCATGAATTCTAATTGGTCTTAATAAAAACCCAGAGTCAGATATTGAGGTAAATGCTGGAAGATCAAAGAAGTAAAGAAACCAGCCACTAGAGAGACTTCTTACCTCTTGAACCCTCAGAGTGAAGAGAGGGCTGTGCTCCTGGCTCCTCCTGCCTTATATTACTATCTCCACCTCCCTAGTGCTGGGATTAAAGGTGTGAGCTTCCACCACCTGGCTCTGTCTCTCTTTTAGACTGGATCAACCTCATGTAGCCCAGGGTGGTCTTGAACTCCTGATCTTTCTGATTCCTCCACCCAAGTGCTGTGATTAAAGGTGTGTGCCACCACTGCCTGGCCTCTTTGGTTAACTAGTGGCTAATTCCACACTCTGATCTCCAGGCAAGCATTATTTGTTAGAGCACAAACAAAATATCACCACAGCACAGCAGTAGCAAGGAGATATTCTGGAGCCAAAGCCCTCGGGGCCTTCTCTATCCTAGATTCACCCATCAGTGCCTTGCATTCTGGTGGGCCAAACTCCTGAAGCTCCTGTGCCGCCTGCTGCTCCTCTGAGGCAGCCACTGGCATGTGGTAACAATTGTTTGAGGCTCACTAAACATTTTATTTTATTTTTTGGTTATAAAGGGCTCTCATGCCAGGCACACACCTTTAATCTCAGCACTTGGAAGGTGGAGGCGGGTGGATCTTTGTGAGTTCAAGGCCAGCCTGGTCTACAGAGAGAGTTCCAGGACAGCCAGGGCTACATAGGGAAACCCTGTCCCCCAACAAACAAATAAACAAAACATGCTCTCATATACTGCACTGGTTGTTTTTTACCTTTTCTGTGACAGAAGGCCAGAGAAAAGCAACTTCGAGGCGGAAGAGGTTATTTTGGCTCCCAGTTCAGGGGCACAGTCTCTCACGGTGGGGAACTCATGCCGCAGGAGCGGGAGTCATATCGTGTCTGCAAGGAGGACAAAGAGATGAACGCTGCTGCTCAGATTAAAACAAAAGGAAGAAAGTTCCATGGAATCTTTCACGTTGAAAATTTTCTGAAGTGACACGCAGCAGTTGCCAAGGTGTTAAGAAATGCCTCATTAGGAGGAATATAAACTGATACAGGGTTTTGCAAAGGGACTCATTCAGATCTGTAAGAGTCTGAATTATTTCAATCCAGTATTCTCAATTCTAAAAACCTGTCACAAGGGGATAATGATAAAGAGAATTATACTCTTGGACATGGCTATTACAATATTAATTATAACAGAAAATAACTGGGCAATGGTGATATAATAATTCAAACAAGAACTGTTAGGTGATTTTGTTTTTAAAATAGTAGGATAATGTATATTATCCTTATAATATAATGTGAAATGCAAGTAAAGGTATAATAATTACATAAACTGCACATACTACCAAAGAAAACATACTTAAGGCTAAAAGACTTGAAGAAATAATCCAAATTGCTATACATAACTAAATTTGAGTGGTATAGAGGATTTTGTCTTCTGCTTATTCATTCCAACATTTTGAGCAAGTGTAATTGTTCAAGTAAGAAAAAAAACCACAGGAATTGATCACCAATATACAGGTCTATCCGTAATTATAGGAAAGCAAATCATATTTTCTGTGAGTTTATGGTTTCTAAAACCTGTTTACCCAAGTCCTCACTTAGAAAAAGACACTATGAATTTATATAAATTTCATGGCATTCTTACAGTTTTGAAAGCACATTACAGCTGCTTCAGTGTTGTGGCTTTTAGATACTTTCCTGTGTTTTCTTGTTCCCACTGCAGAGTTAGAAGACTTGCATGCAAGGCTGGCAGCAAGTGGGCCGCCCAGGCACTGCTGGTGGGCTTACAGGACGGAAGTGACACAGTGGGAAACACAATATTTATATAAAAACATGCACATGCACATATATAAGAACTTTTTTATTGGAGACAAGATCCCATTGTGCAGACCTGGCTAGTCTAGAACTTACTATGGAGACCAGGCTGATCTTGAACTCAGAGATCTACCTGCTTCTGCCTCTGAGTGATAGAACTAAAGGTATAAGGCATCACACTGTAGCATGAATCTTAGAGAGTCTTATTAATAAAAACAAACCCAAGGCCAGTTATTGGAGTGAATGCTGGAAGATCAGAGAAGCAGAACAAGCCACAGTCACCTCACTTCGCCAATGCCTCAGCTGATCCTGTTTCCTCAGACTGGAAGGCTGTGAGTCCTCGTCCAAATAGATCTCAGCTGAACTGCTGCTAAAAGCCTGAAAGCTTAACAAGACTATAGTTCCTGGTCCTCATGCCTTATATACCTTTCTGCTTCCTGCAATCACTTCCTGGGATTAAAGGCATGTGTCACCATGCCTGGCTGTTCCCAGTGTGGCTTTGAACTCACAGAGACCCAGACAGATCTCTGCCTTCGGAATGCTAGGATTAAAGGTGTGTGTGTGTGTGCCACCATTTTCTGGCCTCTATATCTAGTGGCTGTTCTGTTCTCTGACCCCAGATAAGTTTATTAGTGTTCACAATATATTGGGGAACACAATATCACCACATCACACCAGGCAGAACTTTACTGCTAATTTAAAAAAAAATCTTGAAATAACCCAAATATTCTTCAGGTGTATACAAACAAACTCTAGTATTTTCATACAGTGGAACACTCTTCAGCAATCAAAAGGAATTAACTGCTGATATACGCATCAACACTGACAAACTCAAATGTTTATACTAAGTGAAAACCATTGCCCTCAAAAGGTGTGGGCTGTGCAACTCTTTCTACAGTTTTCCAGAAAATGCAGGATAATTGTGACAAGATAGACTTGTGGCCACTAGGGGACAAGAAGGAAAAGAAAAGACAATCACTGGGCTGGGAAGCTGGTCAGTGGATAAAGCGCATTTGCTCAAGCAAGAGGACTTGAATTCATATTTTCAGTACCCATGTAAAAGCCCCGGCATGGCCATGTGTGTCTGTAATCTCTGAACTGGGGGGACAGAGTGGACACAGGCAAATCCTGGGAGAAAGATGGCCATTCAGTCCAGCCAAAACGGCAAGTTCCAGGATCAGTGAGAAACCCTGTCTCAAAATAACAAGATGGAAAGCTGTAGAGGAAGAAAACAGACATTAACATCAGGTCTGGGTGTGTGCATCTTCATGCATACACCACTAGCACACACATACAGGTACACACACTCATGGGAGAGTTTGGGGAGTGAAAACATGTACTGAGTCTTATTTCTGGGGGAAGTTTTACATGGATATGCTTTGGCAAAAACATAATTGCACCACAAGGTTTGCACTTAATTATCTGTGAGAAGATTAGATGAGGCTTATAAGATGGCTCAAGAGGTAAAGGGGAATCGCCGCACAAGCTTGACAACTTGAATTTAACCACTGGAACCCAGCTAAAGATGGAGGGAGAGGTCAATTTCCACAAAGTTGTCCTCTGGCTTGACTTTAGTTGGGTCATTAGACTGGCCTGGTGCTGTTTTCAACCTCTAGGATTTCTGGCAGAGCATCTATGATCTGATAACAAAATGTTTCTTATTAAGGATAGTTTATGTACAGCAGCCAAGTTGGGGAAGTTTTGGTGAGTCATGATCCCTACAAGGGTGATGCTGAAGAATAGTTACATTAGTGGGCTGCACACCTTGGGGGAGAGGGTTGAAGTCATTTCAGTGATGGCTTCCCCCTGTTGTAGCATATTATTTTAAGATGTGTTACATTTGTTTAGGCTGTGGAACATTTGTTTAATGAGGCAAAGATGTGTTGCATTCCTTTATGTTGCATTTGCTGAACTCTGGTGAAGCTGTGTTACTTTGCCTGTCTAAAACGCCAAATGGGCTAATAAAGAGCTGAATGGCCAATAGCAAGACAGGAGAAAGGATAGGTGGTGCTGGCAGGCAGAGAGAATAGAAAGGAGGAGAAATTTGGGAGGAAAGAAGAAGAGCAAGAGGGATCAAGGAGGAGGACATCAGGGGTCAGCCACTGAGCTACACAGCCAGCCATGGAGTAAGAGTGAAAGTAAGATATATAGAAATAGAGAAAGGAAAAAGCCCAGAGGCAAAAGATAGATGGGATAATTTAAGGTTAAGAAAAGCTGCCGGGCGGTGGTAGTGCATGCCTTTAATCCCAGCACTCGGAAGGCAGAGGCAGGCAGATCTCTGTGAGTTCGAGGCCAGCCTGGGCTACCAAGTGAGCTTCAGGAAAGGCACAAAGCTACACAGAGAAACCCTGTCTCGAAAAACCAAAAAAAAAAAAAAAAGCTGGTAAAGAAACAAGCCAAGCTAAGGCTGGCATCATTTATAATTAAGAATAAGCCTCTATGTGTGATTTATTTGCCCCCCCCCCCAAGAGCAAAGAGTCAAAAGAGTAGAGTAAGGAGCAAAAACAACCAACCACATCCTCATATCCTCCTTTGAAAGGTCTCTCATGCCCTTGGAGGTACTGGTCCCCTTATCTTAGCATCAAGGTTTGATTTCAGATAAAGGAGGGGAAAAAAAGGAAAACTAATACTCCATAGAATCACTACTCTAATGCCAGACGGAGCTGAGAATTTTCCCACATACTACCTCATTGTCATCTCAAAAACAGCTTTTCAAATCAAGACGCTGTGATTCCCATTTTACACATATGTAAACTGAGGCTAATTATGATGAGGTAATCCAACAGAAGTGCATTCAGAGACCTCTTTTCTTAACTGGACCCTACCTTATCTAAGCCTACCCAACGGACTCCATGTCCCATGTGCTATGTGGGCTCAGAGTGAAGCCCGAGTCCCCAGCTGGCCCTGGTTGACCTCTATGCTTCTGCCTACAGACCACGTTGGTACTTGAGCAAACAACCCTCATCTTCTGCAGTCCAGGAGCTTTCTGCCTTCATGGATTAGGGTCTTGGCTGGCATGTATGAGGGAAGGTTAAGTAGCTCAAAAGTCTCCAGGGACGGAGGCAGAGATGAGAGGAAGACAGAAGTAGAGACCAAACGAGGACATGGGAAAGGTAAAACCAGTGAGCTATGGTGAGGAGCCACAAGGACAATCTTGCTGCTTTTTCATACACATTGCACTACACATACACATTTTGGATTGCACACCACTGAAGAGCCAGGTTTTGAGTTTTCAATCAAGCACATAAACAACCTGGCCAGAGATTTCAGAGCTCAACCCTTGTGATCTTAACTTTGTTCATAGCTTATATTCTGAGAAGAATTTGGAGCCAAACAGAGGAAGGTCACGGAGTCTTGTATCAGCTGCTTTCTATTTAGCATCCAGGTAAGTCTTCTGCTCCACCAGTCTTTAGTGCAACAGATGTGAGCAGTCACCTACCCCCAGTGAAGGAGAAGTAGATGGCAGAGATGATAAAAAGCTACGTGGAAGCAGAATTTTCACCTGGAGTCTACAGAAAAGGGTATGTGGAATATGCTTAAATGTTGCTCACTCAGAATCCTCACATCTTCCCACACTTGTGGGAGCATGTTAGAAATATCCATCTTGTACCTTTATAATTTTGTAAGACCGTATGTCTAGCTTATCCCGTGGATCATGAAGAGGAACTAAACGTGGCTCTTCCAGATCTAACAGTTGCTGCCCTTGGCGTGAGACTGGCATCTTGTGAGAAGATTCCTTCTCTGACAGCCCAGGTCCCTGCTTGACTACAGGAGGGAGGTCCCCACTAAGTCCTGATGGACATGTTGCTTGAAGCTACTGAGATCTGGAGCATGTTTATTTCCACTACATAATCTGTTCAGACTAACATAATGTCTTTGTGTTTTGTATGATGTTTGCTGATTTTGATGCTTTGGCAGGCTTGGAATGATAATTGATGTCCTTTATTTCTGGTTAAACAGGAAACGTTCTGCCTTTTTAAGGCAATATGATATAGCATGCCTCAAACCAAAAATACAGCACTGTGTTTGAGATGATCTAAAAACAAAGTGTCCAAAGTTCTGTCATAGTCAGAGAACAATTGATTTAATTCTTTTATCTTAAAACAGTTAAGCAAATTAAACTCCCGTATGCCTCTATTATAATGTTTCTTTAAAAAAAAAAAAAGTACAGGGGCTGGAGAGATGGCTCAGAGGTTAAAAGCACTGGCTGCTCTTCCAGAGGTCCTGAGTTCAATTCCCAGCAACCACATGGTGGCGCACAACCATCTATAATGAGATCTGGTGCCCCCTTCAGGCATGCAGGAGTATATGCAGTCAGATTATATGCTGTATAATAAATTAATTAATTTTAAATTAATAATAAATTAATTATATTAATTCTATTAATTAATTAAATTATAATAAATAAATTAATTTTAAAAAGTACAGTGAATCTATAAATAAAATTTTACATCAACAGAAACAAGTTAATTGGTCATGGGAGCTCACACCTGCAACCCCAGAACTTGGGAGGCAGGAAAATCTGAAACAAGACTGGGCCATATAAAGAGTGAAGGCCAGTCTGGACTATGTAGTCAAACCTTGTCTCACGGCTAGGTCTGGTGGAACAGGTCAGCAATCCCAGATATTCTGGAGACCAAAACAAGGTTATTATTAAATTTCAAAGTCTGCCTGGAATACAAAGTGGGTTTGAAGCCCGAGCACACAACTCAGTAAGACCCTGACTCGGACTAAACAGTGAAAAGAAGCTGGGTAGCTAGTGCTGCATAAAGTGTTTGCATATCTTACATTTAGCCCTGGGTTCAATGCCCAGAACCACAAAAAAAGTTTCACAATATGCTAATTTTTACCGTTATCTAACTATCATTTATGGTATCATCTGATCTGAGAGCACACAGGGAAAAAACATCACAATAAACTGTTTGGTTTTTTTTTTTTTTTTTTTTTTGCTTTGACTTTCACTCTTGCTGGCGTGTACAGCATTTCTTTGAAGTGATTCACCATCCATAAATTATGTTTTTCTAATCTTATATATCCCTAAGTGAAGAGGGACATCTGTTTCTCTTTGACTCTAAGATGTCTGGAAGGGTGACAAGACTGCAGAAGAAAAGTCCTTTAGATGCTTGCTCTGTGATTCCCAGAACCTGGTGACAATCCCCAAACTTGATGTCCATCATTCATTCTACAATATACCTTCCAATCCTCCTGCTTGATCATGTGATAGCCGTTATTTCCCTCTAGGTTATGTAAATGCCACTCTACCAGTCTCTTACAATTAATGTTTTATATCCCAGAATAAGTATCTTTATTGCTTAATAGATAGTTTCTTTTTTCTAGATGTTCCTAAATTGTGTGTGTATGTGCAGTGTGTGCATGTGTGTTCACATGTGTGTGCAGGTTGCTCATCCATGTTAATATAGTTCTGCTAATTTTCAGTTATCCTTGTCCATCTGCAGACATGGTTTTTTACTCAGTTTATGACATTGTTTTTATTATCATTTTGATTATCTCTTCTGTTTCAAAGTACCCCTGGTTTCTTTATTAGCACTAACCATTCATATGTGGGTGATCTCTCTCTCCCACTACCACTAACTTCTGACTTACTCTCTAGTTCTATTAATTTCTATATTATTTTCCTTTGTGATTTCATTAGCTTTCTCATATCTATTATGTATAATATAGCTTTGATGTCAGTTATTTATTGATATATCAGTTAAAGACAATGTGTATCCCTTGTTGGGATTCTGATTACACAAGCAAAGAAATGATTCCTAAACTGATTGAGGAAATCTGAGCATGATCTGGGTAGTGAGACTACTAAGGCAGTACTGTTCGTTTTATTAGGGTGGTAATGGATTTATAGTTAAACTTGCAAAAAGAAAAGAAACCGTCTTCATGGCTTAGAGACCATAAAGCATTTTCAGGTAAAATTGTGTTATGTTTTAGGTTTCCCGTAAACTAATCTAATCAAAAAAATAATAAGCTGAGGGAGATAGATTTGAAAATGATTCACAAAACGTTTACAATTATCTTAACTGAGTAGTGAGTAGATAGTGATTTTTATATCAATCTGTGTATTCTGAGTTTTTTAAAAAGGTCTGATTGTACTGTTTTTGATAGAAATTTAAGGTATGTCACTTCTTTGTTAATTGTATCTTTCCTATAGATGGGCTTTTTCTGTCCTGTCTGCCAACTCCCAAATAACCACATGGAGACTGTTCATTATTTATGAAAGCTCATCAGATCGCTTGGGCTTGTTCCCAAGTAGCTCTTATAACTTAAATTAACCCATATTTCTACTAATCTCTGTTCTGCCACGTGGCTTTTATCTCTATCCCATTTTGTGTGTCTAACCAGTTCTGTGCCTATCTAGCTTCTCCACCCTTCTTCTTCCCAGCATTCTTTCTGTCCCCCAAATCCCGCCTTGCTATTGGCCATTTAGCTTTTTATTAAACCAATCACAGTGATATATCTTCACACAGTGTAAAGGAACACTCCACAACACCGCCCCACTTAAACATTTCTGCCTCTCAATAACCTCCCTTTCCACCTGTCTCCTACTTCAGCTCATTTATTACGTCTTATTTCAGAGAAAGTTTAACATTTTCTCTTTATCCCCCTAAATTAATACACCACCCTTGCAAAGAGCCTTTTCCAGCGCACATTCTTCTTGGCCATCTTGAAGCTGCTCTCCACTTTGCATTTCCAGCATCCTCCTCTACCCACTGGGTTAGTTCTCCCTCTTTCTATGGATTGCTTCTGAAGGCCTGGTTTCCCTCACAAAATACATCAATGTACATGTTTCCCTCACTGTCACCTGGGTTAGATTTTATATTTCTGTCCAAGTGTAGTTAATATAAATTTCAGTTAGCCAGAATCCCAGGATGCAAGAGAAGGATATAGAAATACTGAGAGCTTCAGGCAGAGGGACCCCTCCTCTGTTATTTCGCCACCATGACTGACGAGGCTACTGGATTGGCAGCCAAAAGCTAATATTCTGCTTCTATTTGGCCAGTTATTCATGTTAAATGCAAGTGTTTTTGCCAAGTCTTCTTGATATTGCTGCCAGCTCCATGAGTCTCAGGGCCCTGCCACTTGACTAGCCTATTCTCGGAGCTTTCCCAGGGCCGTTCCTTTTAATAAACGCTGATTTGCACCTAGTGAAACAGACCCCAAGTGGGTTCCATGGAAACAACCACTTCTCTGATGGCTTTGTGTCAACTGGCTGTGCTGAACTCAGTTTCCAGAATTCTCTTTCCTGTATGTTTGCAGTTTGAGTCAGCCACACAGACATGCTCGTATGAGATTTAAATGGCATAAGTGAAGCTCCAGCCACTTCAAAAAGTCACATACACATTGTCAGTCACACCCCCCCCCCCATCCCCTTGGTTTGCCGGATCTCTGTCTTCTGAATTCCTCTTCAGCTTCTTTAGCTCCCAGGGCAGATGTGTTTAGCTCTGTGACTGAGGGCACCAGTTTCTCCTGCAGGATACCTATGCCATCAAGACTTAGTGAAAATGACACGAATTTCAGTTCATTCTTGAAGGTGTCACATTACGCTATATGGGCCAGCTTACTCTTTCTCTCCTGCACATTATGTATGTCTTCTTTTTTCCAATGAGTTGTACTAGGAACTTCATACTCTAATACCAAGTGAAATTAATAGCCTGACAGACTTTTAGACCAGTTTTGTAATTGATGTCAAAACCCTGTAATACGAGATGGGTGGCAGTGGCACATTCCTTTAATCCCAGCACTTGGGAGGCAGAGCCAGACGGATCTCTATAAGTTCAAGGCCAGCCTGGTCTACAGAGTGAGATCCAGGCCAGGCACCAAAACTACATGGAGAAACCCTGTCTCAAAAAACAAAACAAAACAAAAACTGTAATGCAATGTTGTATACATAATATATACTATATACTATACATTTTGAAGGGACTCTAGCCAACTAAGCTTGGCAAACATGCCTCTGGCAGGCCTTGTCCTTCTCCGCTATTCCCTCTGCCTTGCTAAAAACCTTTAGGTCACATTCCTAAAGCTAGCCACCAAGGTCTACTCTCTTATTTGGCCATTTCCTCCTCCTGAGGCTGACTACCAAGGTCTAGCTATCAAAAGTACTGAAGTCCAGCAATCAGAAGCCCCCTGTGGCTCACCTACTTAACATGTCCAATTAAAATTAAACACCTCATCCAAACCCAGAGTCTCCCCCTTTACCTTTATAAATCGTCATTTTCCTATGTGCCACGTCTGTCTCCTCTCTATTCAGAGGCAGTCCTTTGTCCCTCCTCCAGGACAAACACCCCTGCCCCCTCTCCTTTGCCCCTTTTCCCTTATTCCCTTCCCCTTCATCCTCTACTTCCTTTCTTTGTCTCTTATTCTATCCCTCTGGGGCAAATAAATCTCCTTTGTTCTGAGAACCTGGTCTTGGGTGTCTTGAGCTGACTTCAAGGTCACTACAAATTTCAGTTAGCCAGAATACTAGGATGCAAGAGAAGGGATGCAGAAATACAGAAAGCCCCAGACAGAGGAATATACATGGGGTATGTGTAATATATATTATATTATGTTATTATATTGGGAGTATATATCTCAATTGACCTATCACCAATCTATCTATCCATCTATTTTCTGTCATCTATTTATTTATCACCTATTTAACATCTATTTTATCTATATTCCTTTATATTCTATGTTTCTTATTAAATCTTGATTTAAAAATTCCCATATGATAATGATTCGCTTTACTTGCTGCTGTTTCCTCTCAAAGTTTGAGAATAGTAGTGTTTCATAAGATAATTCCATAGTTACCTTGTTTCTCATAGGGGCTTTTCACTTTAATGTCTTTATATTAGTGTTTCATAAGGTGATTCCAGAGTTACCTTGTTTCTCATAGGAGCTTTTCACTATAATGTCCTTACTTCTTGGCACATGAGTTTATCCCAGTAAACTAGAAATAATGGTTAAACCACAATGCATTTAGGTACTGGATCTATGTAACCATTTTCTCCAGCTGCTTGCTGGGAGAAAAAAGATTGAAACCCAGATCCAATTTTGTCTGTTTGAGAATTATATAAATATGACTCTAGGAACTTTAGTTCCTGGCTTGAAAAAATTCACTAGGAATTTTTGAAAAATAGGTCGCTTGCTCAACTTCCAGACATGACCAAATACCTAACATCTCCTCCCACTGTGCACGAGTAGAAAACTAGACAAACATACAGAGTCACCTTTCAGACACTGAATCCCAAATAACACAGGACTTTGATTCCCCAACAAAAGACAAACAAGGAGGAGCATGACCATCCCAGTCTTCTACTTACAGTGATAATCTGGACAGAGATGTAGGGAAGGGGTTCTAAGTGGCATATGTCAGTCTGGCTTAGTTGAGAGAGGAGGCGTGAGGAGGGTGAGGTAGCCAGAATGTGTGAAGCAGAACATTATGGAAAGAAGGGAGCCATGCAAAAAAAAAAAAAAAAAAAAAAAAAACTCCAAAAATGTGCATGCTGCTCCTGAATCTTTGACTGAATACAAGCCACACAGAAAAAGAATGCAATTCTGGAAAGCCAAGCATTGAATGAATTCATAGGTTGAAAGCTTCCAAGAGCTTGCACTGGGCTGGGGAATGTTTGAATTCTAACAAGACCTAGTAAAGAACCTGTGTTGCCCTGGTTGCATTCAGCACAGATTGCAAAAATGTCATACCTCTGCAGTGAAATATAAGTTAGCCACAGAATAAGCCTACTTACAGCTTTGTTGTACAAGATTAAATGCAAGCCTCCAAAATGATCTAGCAGACCAGAAGGAAACGTATCTGTATGATGAAACAAAATGAAGAAACAGATAAAATGTAATCACTCACCAATGTAACTAGCACCCTGTAGCTTGAGTTTTTCTGCCTGGCCCACAGTCAGGATAAATCTCTTTCACCTGCCAATCCCACAGCCGCTCAGACCCAACCAAGTAAACACAGAGACTTATATTGCTTACAAACTGTATGGCCATGGCAGGCTTCTTGCTAACTGTCCTTATAGCTTAAATTAATCCATTTCTATAAATCTATACCTTGCCACATGGCTCGTGGCTTACCGGCATCTTTACATGCTGCTTGTCCTGGTGGCGGCTGGCTGTGTCTCCTTCCACCTTCCTGTTCTTTTCTCCTCTCTGTTAGTCCTGCCTATACTTCCTGCCTAGCCACTGGTCAATCAGTGTTTTATTAGCCACACATTTGCCATACAGAACATCCCACAGCAGCACCCCTTTAAAGGTGACTAGTGGGCTGAAGATGTAACTCAGTGGTGGAATGCTTGTCTAGCTGCTATAGGTTCAGGGGGGCAATGTAAGCATGCAAAGAAGCGGGAAAGCACACCTCCAAATCAGAAGAAGAATCAGATAATGGAAAGAATACCAGATAAGACTTTAAAACAGCTGTTATAAATATGCTCAGGGATTATAGAAAACATAACACAATGAATGGAGAAATAAAATACAGGAAAACCATCAACAAATGCACCAGCTACACATAAACACACCATCATCTGAAACCATAAATTCAGTAGATGAGCTTTAGAAATAATTAAACAAGAGGGGATAAAATATTCTTAACTTAAATGCATGGCAATAGACTTTATCCAAACCAGAGACAAAGAAGAAAAAGTGCACAGATACTAAATCATCTGTGGAAAAAATTCAGCCTATCTAGCTTATAGTTAGGGTTTCACCTGAAAAGGAACAGAAAATTTGAATAAATAATAACCCAAACTCCCCAAATTTGATTAAATAAATCATACCCATAAATCTTCATATCCAATAAATTAAACAAGCTTCAAAAATGATAATCATACAAAAAAGATATATAATAATCATGATTAAATATTTTTTCTCAAGGAGGAAAATATTGAAAATAGAAGAAAGATAAGAATGGCAGATGAAGCCAGGCGTGGTGGTGCATGCCTTCCTTTAATCCCAGCACTCTGGGAGGCAGAGCCAGGCGGATCTCTGTGAGGCCAGCCTGGATTACCAAGTGAGTTCCAGGAAGGGCGCAAAGCTACACAGAGAAACCCTGTCTTGAAAAACCAAAAAAAAAAAAAAAAAAAAAAAATGAGAATGGCAGATGAATTTTCATCAAAAATAGTGAAGGCAAAAGACAATGGAATATCATCTCTAAATTTCTAAAGAAAAGAAATTCTTGCCTGGCAGCGGAGGTGCACGCCTTTACCCAGGACTCAGGAGGCAGAGGCAGGCAGATCTTTGAGTTCATGGCCAGCCAGGTCTACAAGAGTGAGTTCCAGGACAGCCAGGGATACACAGAGAAACCCTGTCTCAAAAAAGCAAAAACAAAAAAGAAAGAAAGAAATTGTCAACCTCGAATTTCATGGTGGGCAAAGAATATTCCTTAAGTTAAAGGGAAAATAAGGGTTGGGTATGGTGGCGCACACCTTTGATACCAACACTCCAGAGGTAAATGGATCTCTGTGAGTTTAAGGCCAACTTTGTCTACATAGTGAGTTCCAGGACAGCCAGGACTATATAGAGAGTGGTTAAGAGCACTGGCTGTTCTTCCAGAGGATCCAGATTTGATTCCAACACCCACATGGTGGCTCACAAACATCTGTGACTCCTGTTCCAAGGCATCCCATGCTCTCTTCTGGCCTCCATGGGCACTGCATGTAAGTAAAATACCCATACACATTAAAAAAAACTTTAAAGCAAGTAAACTGCAGTAAATTAAAGATGCATGTTTTAATGCTAGAGATACCATTTGTAAAAGGAATGACAGAAATGGCCATGGCAGTATTAAAACATAATACTTAAAATATCTCAAGCAAAAAAGGAAGGCTGAAGAGAAACAGAAAAGAACAAAAGAGAAAATATTAGATAAACGCTAGTTTGATAATATTTGAAATTAGTATAAATATAGCTAGGGCTGAGATGTAACTTAGTGCTAGAGTATTTGCTTAGCAAGTACAGAGCCCTGGATTCAGTCATTTGTACTGTATGGCGGAAAAAACCTAAACACACACATGTATGTGACACACACACACACACACACACACACACACACACACACACACACTAAACACACAGAGAGACACATAGATGGTATAAACAACTCAATTAAAGGGGAAAAACTGGGCTAGTGGGGTGGCCCAGGTGGTAAAAGTGTTTGCTGCCTAACCTCATGACCTGAGATGATCCCCAAGTACCACATGGTGGAAGGAGCCAATTGGCCCGTGTAAGTTATCCTCAGACATCCACATGTAGTGCACAGTTGCTCACAGACATACATAAATACAGACACTAAATAAACGTGAACAAACAAACAAATAAAATGTAATAGAAGACTTAAGGAAGCAGAACTTTCAAGATCAAAAGTAAATAAATATCAAGAAAGCTTAATTAAAAGTAAAAAAAGACAGAGCTCTGCCTTAGAAAGGGGAAGTAGCTCCTATCTAAACATCTTTCCAAGGTAATTTTAAAATTTTAGAGGAATAGCAAAGGGCTTTAAAAGTCCTGGAGGATGAGCAAAAGCAGGCGGAAATTTCACAGTGCCATCCTGGGTTGAGCAGAACTGTACCAATGTAGAACTGTTGGCTTGCACGGCCCTTTTCTTAAAGACAGGCAAACTCAGGAAGTCTCCACAGCAGGAGTTCACAATGGCCAGGATACAGTACCAGAACTATGAAGAAAAAGAAAAATGACAGCTGTATACAAAACATAATCAACTGATACAGCTCAAAGAGAATGCAGGCATCCAAACCACCAAACAAAACCTTTAGAGTAGCTCTTATAACAGTTTTCAAGGACATAAAAGACTATTTTCTTATGACCAAAACTTATAAATAAGTGCCAAATGTCATGGGAAAAGCCTAAATGTAGTGGGAGGGCTGGGTCCTGTGGGGAAGGCAAGCAAAAAGGTTCTGCAGCACAATATCTAAGCAAAAGTTAAGCACAACCTTCAACTAATATCAACAATTTATAATACTGTCTCACCTGACACAGTCATGTCTTCTTCATACAGTTTTTTTAGAGTCTATTTCAGTTTAAGAATCTCCTAACTGTTAAGTTTGCAGATCAACAGACCATGTCGGATAAATTGGATTGTGATTACAGAATTATCAACTTAACTATTGCTGCTGTTTCATGGTCCAGTTATAGGTGTCTCTCCACTACAGCATGGGATAGTGACCTGAATCCTGAGCTCCGGTTCAGTCCCTACTATGCCTCAAGGTTTGGACTTTAACCCTTGCATACAAGCACATTAGCAACGACAAAGGAGGGACCCATGAGCTCAGTTAAGGGTTGAGTATTCCCTTTTGCTGATGCAGGAGATGAGCCCCAGGGCCATGCTCAGTGGTCAGGCCAATGCCTAGTGGAACTTGCTCAGCTTCTGTACAGTAGTCTCCAGTCTCAATAGTGAAGATGTTGGTTGTGTGTGTGTGTGTGTGTGTGTGTGTGTGTGTGTGTGTGTGTGTGTGTGTGTGTTTGGAGACAGGGTCCTCATAAGTATCCCAAGCTAACCTAGGTTCTACACTTCTACTACCCTGGCCTCCCAAGTGATGCAATTACAGTTGTCCACCACCACACCTCATCATGATCAAATCTCTTATACCTTATAATGAATCTTTTTGTTTGTTTGTTTGGTTTGGTTGGTTGTTTTTGTTGTTGCTGTTGTTGTTGTTTTGTTTGAAACAGGGTTTCTCTGTGTAGCCCTGGCTATCCTGGGACTCCAGAACTTGCTCTGTAGACCAGGCTGGCATTGAACTCATAGAGATCCACCTGCCTCTGCTTCCCAAGATCTGGGATTAAAGATGTGTGCCACCACAGCCCAGCTCTAGAATGAATTTTAAGCCAAGAAATAGCTTTAAGAGTAGTATTTAAGACATGCATGACAGCAACAGTAATAATCTTGATTGAGTACCGGAAGCAAACTGTAAGTGGAAAATTCACTTCTGGCTGTCTAATAATATGAGAGCATAAAACTGAATGTCTGCCATATGCTTTTGATCATTTCTTTGACGATCCATATGCTACTGCAGCTGTGTGTCTGTTTTTCTTCTTTCATGCTGCTTCTCGGCTTGGATGCTTTGTATTGATCTGTTCTCAAGTTGTCTCTTCTGCTGTTTCCAATTTTCTCTTCATCTCATACAGCTATTTGTCTTTTCCACATAAGATGTTATAGCTCTTTAGTTCCCAAATATCCATTTGATTTTTAAAACAGGTTCTATTTACTTGACAATATTCCCCCATTTGTTCAGTACTGTTGAAATATTTTGTCTTTGGATATAAATATATGTGAGATTGAGGGAATAAGAAGGACGAAGAAGAAAAAGAGAGAGAGAGAACATATATTTAATGTACTTTTCTGCTATTTCCAAACCTTGGTCATCTTGAGACATATTTTGATTAACTACATTTTCTTAGGAATTATTTCAAATGTTTTGTATCGCCAGTAATTTTTATTACAACACGGTCATTATGATGAATGTATTTTATAATGTCTGAATTCATCTATTCTAGGATTTTAGATAGTCTTTCTGCCTCCAACTTTACCATTTGATATTTCACATAAATGTACTGGGTGTTTTTTGGCTTATCTTCCATATCTGTCCTGGGCGGTGTCCCGAGCGGTGTCCTGTGCGGTATCCTGTGCGGTGTCCTGCCCAGGGGGCAGATTGTGGAGGTGATTTTCACCTAGTTGGTGCTTCCACTTAATGCTATACCTACCTTTTACAACACTCTGGTGCCTTCAAGTCATGGTGTGTGTGTGTGTGTGTGTGTGTGTGTGTGTGTGTGTGTGTGTTTCCTAGGCTATGTAACTATTATCTTGGAAGGGCCTAGCCTGATGCAATGTACTTTCTATAACTGTAATCAGAGCACCACTCAAAAACATACTCTCAGAACAAGTGTTTTTGGTGCTCCTGGTGCACTCCGAAGCTTGAGAGTGCTGTCTTAGACAAACTTCTGTGTTTAACTCCGTCTTCTGAGATGTTGTTGTCCTTACTCCAAAGAAGTTAAGCTCTTCAGGTACATTAGTCACACTCCTTTAAAGCTGAAAGAAAGGACTATAAGCCTGGTGGCAATATTTCCCCGACAGTCTGTTTCTTCACTGCTGTTTCCACAAAGTGACTGGCAACTGTTAGGTGAAACTCAGGGAAACACAGCAACAGAGGGAAAATGGCAGTGCTACCCCATCGTACCTGGGCTTTGAATGTGGTAAAGCTCAAGGCAGAAAACCAGTAACATAAAAATAACCCGGTTGACTCCGTAAAATGGTGACAAAATTTGTGTATATAATTTGATAGTAATTTATACACATTAATGTTTAGCAATGGACGAGAAAAAAAGGGGAGAGGAATGCAAACAAAATCTCTGAGTAGCAAGTGGATTCCAAATTGTCTCTCTGTCAAATAAGTCAGAAAGTTCCAAGAATTGAATGGTGACTGGGGAGAGGTTGCTCTTTGCTTGTTTGGTTTTGTTTTTGAGACGTGGTCACCCTATATAATTAAGGCTATCAGCCTTCCTGCTTCTTCCCCCTCTGAGGTTACAAGCCATACCCAGCTGAGAGCTTTCTGAAGCCCCTCTTTGACTAGGCTATGACTTCCCTTGTAGTTCAGAATAAAAACCTGCTCTGCTACTTATTGGCTATGTAATATTCATGAATCCCCAGAAGTTTTCTGGGTCTTGGTTTCATCTATAAAATGTGGGGAAAATGGGCCAGGGAAGAGATGGCTCAGCGGTTCAGAGCGTGTTCTGTTTCTGCAGAGAACCTGAGTTTGGTTTCCGCCCCACATCCTGGTACTCACAACAGCCTACAGTTCCAGTTTCAGGAGATTCAATGCTCTCTTCTGGTCAGCATTCATAAGCACACACACACACACACACACACACACACACACACACACACATTTTAATCTTTAAAAACAAACTTTCCAGTCAGGCTTGGTGACATGGGCCTGTAGTCTTAGTACTCACAAGGCTGGGACAGAAGAGTTCAAGGGTGGCAGAGACCATGAGAACCTGTCTGAAACACAAAACAAAGGTGTTGGGGAGATGGTCCAGTGAGTAAAGACGTTTGCTGTACAAGCTTGATGATCTCACATTGATCTCTGGAACCCATGTAAAAAGAGAGATGTAGTGGCACATTTCCAAAGACAGACAGACAGACAGACAGACAGACAGACACACACACACACACACACACACACACAAAGAGAGAGAGACAGAAACAGAACATTAAAATAAACTTTCTGTATCAAAGTCTAGATGGAGTTTGTAGAGGCTCTAGTGAACCTCTAACAATGCTCCCTGATTTTACACATCTCTGGAGACAGTGGAAACCAGAAGACAATGGAACATCTTCAAAGTGCTGAAAGGAAAACTATACTGTCACCTATAGCCCTGCACCTAATGAGCACGTCTTTGAAAACTAAAGATGAGATAAAAACATTTTCAGACATGTAAAACCTAAAAGATGCCATCACCATCCCATCTGTCTTGCACAAAATGCTTCACCACCGCCGTCACCTTCCTCCTCCCCCACTGAAGGAGCTGCTGGCTGGTTGATGGATGCTGCATGAGGGAGATTCAGTTTTCTTTGGAGGTGAGCCCCAGGTAGGTCGCCATGTTAGCGGATGGCCCCACACCAATGTTCATATGACCAGCACTAATTGGACTCGGTGGGTTAATTTTTTTTGTTTGTTTTTTTTTTGTTTTTTTTTGGTTTTTCGAGACAGGGTTTCTCTGTGTAGCTTTGCGCGTTTCCTGGAACTCGCTTGGGAGACCAGGCTGGCCTCGAACTCACAGAGATCCGCCTGCCTCTGCCTCCCGAGTGCTGGGATTAAAGGCGTGCGCCACCACCGCCCGGCTAATTTTTTTTTTTTAAGAAGTGGTGTGTGCCTTTAATCCCAGAACTTGGGAGGCAGAGACTGGCAGAGCTCTATGATTTAGAGGCCAACCTGGTTTACATACCTAGTTGGAGACTGGTCACAGCTGCTGAGCGATACTCTGTCTCAAAAACAAAAAGAGAATATGAGAGTTGTAAGAGGATGTTTTCAGTGGGAAGAGGGAGTTGGAGGGGAGAGTCAGGGGTGGATATGATTAAAATACATTGTATATATGCTTGAAATTCTCAATGGAAAAATAAAAATATTAATAAACATCAGACCTTGAGATTAAGTGCCAAGTGCCCCCCCCCCCTCTGGCTCATTCTTGATCTCTTTTCTGTCTTACACATTGGAATGACATGATATGAAGGCTCTAGCTAGATATGAGCCTTCTTACCTTGGTAATAAATAAATAAATAAATATCATTTTCTTAGAAATTACCCAGTCTCAGGTATTCTGTGAAAACAGCATAAAATAAACTAAGACATTCTGCTTGGATATTTTTCATCAATTTTTTTTATCATACACAGAGACTTAAAGTTTATTAGGCACATTATTATTTTAAAGAAATTAAGAAAGCGTCCATAAAACTAGCCATAATTTAATAATTGTCTCTCACTTTCTTAGCTGTATTTTTAATTAATTTAATGTACTTTCAAAAGAAAAAATTAATATTATTAGTTACAAAGTGGCCAGGTGAACTTTAAAATCCTCCCTAGAAAGATTTTTTTAAGAGACCAAAAGGAAGAAAAAAAATGAAAAATGGAGAAAGGTGCTGGAATTGAATGTGTGTGACAACTGACGACTTAAACCACTGCACTCATCTTTAATTTACACACCTTTTCTTATTACAAATTCATAATTCAGTAGCCTTGGTATATTTTTCAGAGCTGTGCAGCCAGTCATCGTAAGAGTCCAGTTCTTAGAACATTTCCATCAGCTCAAACAAAAACAAAAACAAACAAACATGCACACACAAAACCCCACCCCCAAACCAGCATCCATCAGAGTTTAATCTCCATTTCCAACTCTCAGACCCAATCAACTGTTAATTTACTTTTTCTCTATAAATCTTGGGTACTTCGTGTAAATTGAATTATTCAGTATGTGTGTTTTTATGTCATCATATGGAAGACTATTCAAACAGAAAAAGATACTTAGATGTGCATTTATAGGTATACACCACAGGATATACCATATGTAGATTTTGGGGAAACTAATCCAATTTACTTTGCTTACATTTGCTTATCTGTAGTAGTATAAATAATTGGGGGTCCGGGTGCTTCTGAATTTAAAATAAAAATGATGTTAGTGTGTTTGCTTGTGCCTTTATGTATCCAGAAGACAAATTGTAGCCAGAGTCCTTAACTACTCTGGGATTGTTCTGCTATATTATAAATCCTAACCCTGGTGAGCATTAATCATTTCCAAACCATATATGAGGTTTTCTTACTCCACAGAAAGCAAGTAGCACACAGTAGAGACAAGATGCCAAGGGAAAAGCACTTAGAAGTACTCTCTAGAGCTGGCGACAGTGTGAGACTATCCACAGGTCCCTGGGATTTTGATTAACTCACCAGGACAGACTTCAAGAGCTTGTCACCAGCATGGACTCACAACCACTATTCAGAGGGCTCCACACTTGGGATTTAATGTTCTGAAGCCTTGGGTTGACACCCCATTTTAAATATTTGTTTGTTTGCTTATTCATTTATTTGCTGTGTAAGTGTTTTGCTTGCATGTATGTCTGCGCACCATGCGCATGCCTGGTGCCACTGGAGGCTGGAAGAGGGCTTTAGACTCCCTGGAACTGGAGTTCTGGTTGTTGAGCCACCACCCGAGTTCGAGGAAGAGAACGCCGGTCCTTTGGAAGAGCAGCCAGTGTTCTTACCTGATGAGCCTAAGGACTGGAGAGATGACTCAGTGGTTAAGAGCACTTTCTGCTCTTGCAGAGGACCCAGATTCTGTTTGCAGCACCCACATGGGGACTCACAGCTGCCAGAGAGAGTAACTGATGTTGGGCAAACTAACATTACTTGAGTGGAGAAGGTCCTTTCTTTACTTTGAGGGTAAATTTAAAATTTTACTTTTTGCAGTCAAAAGGTCTGGGGAAAGGTGTTAAGAAAAACCTTTTCATATGTTTTGCAAGCAATCCTGTGTGTGTGTATGTGTGTGTGTGTGTGTGTGTGTGTGTGTGTGTGTGTGTGTGTGTTCTCCCAATCCCATCTACATCTTTCCTAGTTACATTTGCTCTCTTTTCAGCAGACATCATGGAATAGCATCATAGGAAGTGAATTCAGTATTTTTTAGTATGGAAATAGCTTACTCTTTTGTGGACCAACTTATATGTCCTCATAAAATATAATAAACATTAGGTAATACTTTAAACATTTTCTTTAAATGAAAATTTATGTATTTCTTTAAAAAACACTAATTTAAAATAAAGTCTTAAAAATTAATCTGAAGTCAGCTAGATGTGGTGGCTCATGCCTTTAATCCCAACACTTGGGAAGCAGAGGCAGGTGGATCTCTGAGTTTAAGGCCAGCCTGATCTACAGAGGGAGTTTCAAGACAGTTAGGACTACATAATGAGATCCTGTCTTAAAAAAAAAAAAAAGACAGTTGTGTGGTTTGATCTGCTTGGGAGCCCCCTGGCAGTAGGAACAGAATTTGTCCCTGGTGCATGAGCTGACTTTCTGGAGCCCGTTACCTATGCCTTGCACAGCCTTGATGCAGGGGGAGGGGCTTGGACCTGCCTCTGCTGAGTGTACCTGACTCTGCTGACTCCCCATGGGAGACCTTGCCTTTTCAGAAGAGGGAATGGGGGGCGGTGGGTTGGTGGGGGAAGGCTGAGGAGGGCGAGAAGAGGAAGGAGAGGGAGATCTGTGATTGGTATGTAAAACGAATAGAAAATTTCTCAATAAAAAAAATCTAAAATCCAACTTGTGGTATTCCAGTGTTACATACAATCTTTCAGAGACTGGGTGACTATAGCAAAGTACTTTGCTTCCTTCGGCAGCAGCTTCTGGGCACAACTCCAAGCCCTCACAGTAAGTCAGGGCGGAATTTTCCACTTAGAGCAGTCTTCCTCCATTCAGTGTGTCTCTGTGTACATTCTTTCCTTGATTGACATTTACACTTACTCTTACTACGTTGTAGTGAGGATATTATGCTTGATTTTCTTGATAGTCAGATCATCCTTCACTCTGTTGAACACAAGAAAACTATGTTTGAAATTACATTTTTTTCTCTGCCATTGTCTCTCTTGTCAGCTAAGATGTGATTAAGCACATTATATTAACTTACAGTCATTCAATTCACAGAAGAACCCAAGGATATACAGATATCTTGCTGTATGTTGGTATTTCTACATATTCCAAACTGTATTGGATCCAAAAGAGAACAATATGGCTTTTGACTCCTTTTCTCACTTCTCTTGATGTCCAGTGGTCGATCAAAAGACTCTAAGCCAGTGGTCCTCAATCTGTGGGTCATGACCCCTTTGGGGGTCAAATGACCCTTTAATAGGGGTCACATGGCAGATATCCTACATATCAGATATTTACAATACAATTCATAACAGTAGCAAAATTACAGTTATGAAGTAGCATTGAAAATAATGTTGTGGTTGGGGGTCACCACAACATGAGGAACTGTATTAAAGGGTCTCAGCATTAGGAAGGCTGAGAACCACTGTTCTAAGCAAAGGTCATAAGCCATGTCCCACAGACCAATCTCTGTGGTCTGCTTTTATATATATTAAAAACACTGCCATACCTGCTCTCCACGGTTTGCTTTCACATTTTAATAGTAGGGTTGAAAAGTAGACACAGAGACCCTGTATCTTGCAAAGTTAAAAAAAAAAAAAAAGACAACTCTCACTTTTTGATGATCTCCTGGTGTTCTGTCTTACTTAGTCTATTTAAAAAGAGAGGCAAGATATGTTCGGTTTCAGAAGAAAAATGATCTGAAAAAGGCGCCACCTGACAGTTCTGTGCCCTTACTGTTGTTGTTCATCCACTGAAACAAGTGTGCTCTTCTCATCCTTCGAGGCCCAGACAAGTGGACAGAGTGAAACACGGCACAAGATGACTCGACTTAATATCACTTTTTGCGCTGAAGGGTCTCCTCGTGGCATAAAGTCATTTTCAACCTTCAACTGTAGAGGCAAATCAGAAATAAAGCCTCTTATTGTCAATCAGCGGTTTCTTATACTTCTGTAAGATTGTAAAGCAAGGGTTTGGGGCTTTGAACTTCAGTGTGCTCTGACAGAGATGGCCTGCCCGCCACTCATTTAGCTCGCCGGCCTCTAGCAAGATGGCAGTGGATGTGCAGAGAGAAGAAAAATGATGAACCCATTCCCTAAGCTTGGCTGTTTATCCATAATTGGCATTATTTGTTTAATATCTCCACTCCAAAAGCTCTGCCAGTAAAGATGGTACATGACTTCCCTCCCGGGTTAAGAATTTCTGAGGCATGCAGGACTTTCCATGCCAAAACCAAAACAGCAGAAAATAAATAAATAATAAGGTACTTTAGGATTTGGGGTGTGTGTGTGTGTGTGTGTGTGTGTGTGTGTGTGTGTGTGTGTGTGTGTTCACATGCCACCGTGCATATGTAGAGGCCAGGGGAAACCTGGCAGGAGTTGACTCTCTCTTTCCACACGTGAGATCCCACGCAGGGATCCCTTAGACTTGGTGGCAAGTGCCCTTATCCACTAAGACATCTTATTAGCCCAGTCATACGGTATTAAATAATAGAGTACTGGGCTTTGATTGTAGAAGCCTAGACTCTGATATAATTTTTGTCTCAATTTATTCTATTTATTCATTCAAGGCAGGGTCTTATAGCCCAGGCTAGGCTTGAAACCATTATGTAGTCAAGATGACCTTGAACTTCTGATCCTCTTGCCTCCACCTTCAAAATATCTATGCCTTGACCTGCCAGATGACTCTAACAGATGCCAAAACTAGCCAGCTTCTGTCTAGCATATCCAGAACACTTTCTAATGTAAACTTTGTAAGATACTGCTCAGCGTATACCAGCTGCTACTGTTATGTAGAAATTTATTTAGGTTTTTCGACACAGGGTTTCTCTGTGTAGTCCTGGCTGTCCTGGAACTTGCTCTGTAGACCAGGCTGGCCTCAAACTCAGAGAACTCTGTCTGCCTCTGCTTCCTGAGTACTGGGATTAAAGGCATGTGACACCACTGCCTAGCTAGAAATGAAAAAAAAAATTATGCTGCCAAATCCATCATTTATGGCTTTTGCGTTTTTAACTGATGTAAGTTCTCCCCTACCAAGTTAAGTTATCCAAATCTCCTCTTAAATACCTGAAATGTCTTGATTACATACCCAGAAAATCAGAGAGATTCTAATAAAATGATTAGAATTAATAAATGTATTTTGTAAAGTAGCTAATTATGAACTTCAAAGAAAATATAGTAATAGTCAGTTAAAACCAGGACTAAATTGACTTATTCATCTTAACTAATTTATTTGTTTTCATTTTATTGTTATTTATTATTACCATCGTTACTGTTATTTGAGAAAAAGTCTTGTTATGTAGCTCTGGCTGGCCTTAACATCACTAGACGAGACTGGCCTCAGAGTTAGAGCAATTCTCCTGCCTTTTCCCCCAGGTGCTGGGATTACAGGTGTGTGCCACCATGCCAGGCTCCAATTTTAATCAAATTAAACTTAGGTAGCCATATGTGAACAAGGCAGATTCCCTGTATCTAATGGAAGAATAAGCTTCAGATGGTACAAGTGAGCTATAAAATGAACTAAAACATGCTTATGTAAAAATAAAGAGAAGTTATAGATAGTAATCATAATATTTTATTAAAAGGCATAAATAAATTTAATTAATTAATAAAATAAATTAAAAGGCATACTGCATCTTAGACGTGAAGATGGTTCAAAGGTTACATATTTTTCCTAAATGAAATACACGTCTAATTTAGTTCCTCTCAAAACCCCAATAGGGTTTTCTTCCAACTGAAATACATATTCTTTTGTTGCTGGAGAGCTTCTCTCCAGCTCCCAAGTCCCGCCAGTCTCCAGCTACAAAGTCCTGCCAGTCCCAGAGCCCACTTACAAAATAAACACACAGACTCTTATATTATTTAAACTGCTTGGCCATTAGCTCAGGCCTATCATTGTCTAGCTCTTACTCTTATATTTAGCCCATTTCTATTAATCTATACTTTGCCACGTGGCTCATGGCTTACTGGTACCTTACATCTTGCTTGTTCTGGTGGCGGCTCCAGGCAGTCTCTTCCTCCACCTTCCTGTTCCCTCAATTCTCCTCTCTGTTAGTCCCGCCTATACTTCCTCTCTGGCTACTGGCCAATCAGTGCTTTATTTATTAACATATTTGTCATACAGAACATCCCACAGCATTCTTTTCATTAACATAAAAGATTTTTGAAAAGGGCAAGATGTGTTTCAGGTATGGAACCTACTATAATGCTATGGTGACCCCTCTAAAAGAAGATGATAGCACATGTCTAGGAGAGACAAATAACTCATGAACAAATCCAGCAATAGACCCAGGCTTATATGATGAATGTGACATTCAATTTAGTAAGAAAAAAGCAAGGGCTAGAGAGATGACTCAGAAGTTTTGAATGCACACCATTCTTGCAGAAGTATTGAGTTCAGTTCCCTGCACTCACAACAGGAGGCTCACAGCATCCTGTATCTCCAGTTCTATGGAAACCTAATGTTTCAGGCCTCTGAACATCAGTGCTCTACCCACACAGAGACTTCACAATCCACATAATAAAACTAAATTAATTTTTTAAAAGAAAGAAAAGAATAGTTTAAATAAATAGTCCTGGGTGGGTAGACATGAGCTTCTTTAAAGAAAAAGAACGTAGGTCTCTTTTTCATGTATTGCAAAGCATTTAAAGTTTATCTAGGTTAATTTTTTTATTAATTCTCAATAAATCATGGAAAACTCTCAGTTTCAATGTTATCCTTTTAGTGTATAGATTGTATAATTTGAAAGAAGCTATAGCCCAGGAATCCTCTATATAGACAGTATAATAAATCTGTGTGATAAAGGTATAGACAAGCATGCTGATTAAGCCAATGAAAAGCATATGAGTCCTTTATTAGCCAGGAAGCAGGAGCAGGCTCACCCCTCAAAGTCTCTTGGTGCTGAAGCACAGGGGGATAGCATTTTTTAAAGGCAAAAATACCCAGTATGGAGGTGCACACCTTTAATTCCAGCACTGGAAGGCAGAGGCAGGTGGAGTTCCAGGCCAACCTGGTCTGCACAGCGAGTTCCAGGACAGGCATGGCTATGTAGAAAGACCGTGTCTTAAAAACAACAACAATAGCAATAATAACAATAACAATAACAATAATAATAATAATAATAATAATAATGGCAAAACTCACAATCACACCAATGTTAGATGAGGGTCAGAGTAACTTTGCTACATTTTTTTTGACAGAACATAGTAGTTATTTTAGACACATGACAATTACTTTTGACTTACATCTCTTCAGTTATTTTAGTTGAAGTCAGGGTCATGAAAATATCAAATGTGTTGCCAAGGCAGACGTGACTGTTTTGGGCTGCAGGACTGAGAAGTGTCTACACAGACACAAAATGGAGTCAGACAAATGGTATTATCTTCGTCACTTCAACAGCACATGAGGTTACTAGTGTGAACCCCATCTCTCTCAGAAAGATGTAGATAGAAAACATATAGTGACAGTCTCATATCAAGATGAAAATTAAACTATCTTATTTAAATAGTGTGGGACTAGGGGCATAGGCGAGTTGGTAGAGTGCTTGCCTAACATGCACAATCCCTGACACTTAATAAACCCTGGTGTGGTGGCACCACACCCGTAACCTCAGCCCTTCCGGAGACTGAGAAGTAGGATTGCAGACTGGTAATCAGCCAGAACTACAAACTAAATCTCTCTCTCAAAATAAAATTCAAAGGACTTGGGGTGTAGCTCATGAGAAAAAACAGGAGCCCTCACGTTCCCTGGAGAGGGAGTGTGGTTTGAGTGATTGTGGTTTTGATAGTAAAAGAAGACAATGAGCCGTGTGGAAAGTGATAGTGTCAGAAACACAAATTTATCAGAAAGCATCACTTTAGGAGCACGTTGTAAGAGCAGTGTGTGTGTGGAGAGGGGCACATCTCATCTCCTTAACTTAGAACTCAGGGGTAC
This sequence comes from Peromyscus aztecus, assembly GCA_902168405.1. Taxonomy (NCBI): domain Eukaryota; kingdom Metazoa; phylum Chordata; class Mammalia; order Rodentia; family Cricetidae; genus Peromyscus; species Peromyscus aztecus. The sequence goes on from CABHPQ010001666.1 coordinate 43,994, forward strand.
TTTAAATTTACGGAGGCAATGGGAAGTGCAAACAGCCTTGGCACGTTTTCTAGTTGGATAACCAAGCAGCCTTTGTTTTGAATTCGGCACAGACTTCAGTCAACCAACCTACAGTATCATTTCTTGATTTGCTAGAATACACATTGAGACTCACTCCAATCCCGAGTAATGATTCACTGTCTGTCTTGAGAATTCCTGTATTCTCTTGTTCATGTGAAGACCCAAAAGGCAGTCAATTTTCAGTCAATTGTTCTTCCCCAGATTCTGTTAATAAGCCCAACAAGAACTTGGTATCACCACTGACCATCAGTCAGCACAATTAGTGTTGACATTCTTCAGTATTTCATCCCTTGCTATATAGAGAATTTTCACAACACATCCTGTGGTGGTGTTGGCCTTAAAATATGTAAGCAATTTAGAAAAGTCTGCCTCTTTAAAAACAGTCACGCACCTTACCTAAGTTGTAGTCTGTGTCTTGTAGGTGACACTCCCATCCACCAGAGGTCTCTAGCTCACCGATAACTGAATCTCTTCTACAGCATATGCTAAATCCACGACGTCCCATACAGTAGCCACTAACTACATGTGGCTATCTAAATTTTATTGAAATCAATTGAAATAAAAATTCAGTCCCTCAGTTGCCTTGCCACATTTTAAGTGCTCAGTAGCCACAAGTGGCTACTGGCTCCCACGCTGGACAGTGCAGACATCCATTACTTCCATCATTGCAAAAAGTGAGTATACTTAGCTAAGTGCTGTGCATTGAAGTCACAGATGCAGAAATAGTTCTGGAGCACAGAGTTAGGACAATGAAACTGTCTCCCTAGCATTATGCTTGGTCACCCCGTTATCTACATGGTTTCCTAGTCAGGTGATGCAAACGGTCTCTACATTGTATTCAACCTGCTACCCCTCAGCATAAGTCTGCTATATTATTTTGTTCTAATAACTCATAGCTATCATCTTTTTTGAGACAGGATCTTGTCCTCACTGGCCTGGAACTTGCTATGTAGACAAGGCTGACCTCGAACTCACAGAGTTCTACTTGCCCCTGCCTTGCGCATGCTGGAATCAAAGGCGTGGGCCACCAAACCTAGTACTCCTCTTAATTGTTTTTGTTTTTGTTTTTTGTTTTTTAATTGAGGGAACCAAGGGTGGGAAATTTTAAGAAAGTGTGGCCAAAAGAAAAAAATATATATACCAAAGTCTTGATATTGCGTTCAGCTGTGTTCCTGAGCAAGATGATAGATGTAGAAAGTTGCTAAACTTCTCTGGGCCTGAACTTGCTTCTGGATAAAACAGGTGTGGGTCCAGATGTTCTCTGAGACCTAAGACACCGAGACTCAACCCCAAGTGCAGAACCACAGTGCAAACTCCTTACAAGTAAAGCTGACCTCTGGCCCAGGTAAGAGGTTCCTATGCACCTGCATTGCTATGGCAGCGTCTGCCGAATGTCAAGATGAACTTCAACTTCAGAGAGGCTGTGGTAACAGGACAGGCTAGTTGTTTAGAAGGCCGTGTTAGAAGACAATGGCTAGTTTGAATGTAAATATAATTTTCTATTGTATTTGATTGGGCCCTTTAAGGATGATACCAATCTTATTTTAAATTGTTAATGAGTCACAGCTAGTGCATTACTTCAGTTAGAATAGTTCAAAATAGCACCATGACTTCAAGTTTTGTGGTTATTGAAACACAAATAATTGCTTCTCCCTGTAAGATGCCACTCCTCAACAGGGCCTTCACTCTTCTTGTAGAGACATCCACATGGACTCCAGTCTCTGTTCTAGTATGCAAAATCTGAAGACCGGGAAGTTTTAAATTATTACTACTAAAGAAAAAAGGTTAAGTTTTTCATATGACTGCTTTTCTCAAACCCTAGATAAGAGTATTTTTGAGCCTGGCATTTCTCTTGCAGGTAGGATTCAGTCTTCAGTAAGTGGGCCAGATTGCCATCTGCTTTGTGGATTATCATTATCATTCATAGTGGGCTGGCTAGAGGGGAAATCAATCATAGAATTGAGTTTAAGAAGGTGGAATGTGGAGAGAAGGGAGCAGATGGAAAAGCAAACTGTGGTCAGAAGTGTTCGGTTGTGCTCCCAGGTGCTTTGTTAGCAGCAGCAGAATGAAAAAAAAAAAAAAAAAAAAAAAACTTTACACAACCCCACCTGAATTCTTTCAACTACAATGATGCAAAGAAAATGCACGCTAATTATGAGCAGGAACATTATCTATTAATATGTTAATGAAGCAGGTTTGCTAATGGCGAGAGACCTGAATTTTAATAAAATTTTAAGAGCTTCTTGATTACGTGTTTGTTAGTCGATCTGATCATTTAAAATTATCTCTAGGTGGCTTTACATGGAATAAAACCTACATTAGAACTGTATTCTAAACAGGCCTTAATGAAGCAGGTGAGGATACCATCTGTGATATAAACACTGGCAGCCAGAGATCCACTTCAAAAGGAATGGAAACTAGTTAACAGGAAACATGTTATCATACCTGCCAGTAACAGCTTTCAATGTAGGTAATTTATTTATGCATTTGCTTGCTAATTTTTCAAACATATTTGCTTATGAAAATAATGTTCGATTGAATTAATGGATACTGTCTTTCAATACTGGAAGGGTTATTTTTCATTAAAAAAAAAAAATCCCTCTAGTGTCCTGTTTGACAACATCCCATATATATGTGAAAGCTCTTTTATCTCAACCAATCCTAGATATCCTTTGAGAAAGACAGAAGGAGTCACAAAATATCCAAGTCAACTGGAGTTGGTGTAGGGACATCAAAGGTGTGTCTGTCTCTGAATGGATGAAATCATGCTCTGTTTTCTCCAGAAGATCTTGGCATCCAAGTGCCTAGTAATCCCCATCTGCATCTCTAGAAGGTGGGGGAGAGCACTTAGCAACCTTCTTCATTTTGCATATTAGAATCATAAGGCTCTGATTAGTGGATAAACCTAGACTACGACCCTGAAGGTCCTAGAGAGCAAAACAAAACACTCTGATGTAAGGCATGGATCTATGTGAGCCCAGGAGGAGCAGGGGCCGATTGGTCTGGAAGCCGGTGGGCAAGGGCTTTCCTGTCGTCTAGCTGTGACTGAGATCTGTCTTCTCTGTTCTGCATGAACAGGTTACAACAGGGTTAAGTGAAGGAAGTGACATTCACACCAGAAACAATGAAACAACGATCAAGATCCCAAACGCCGATGACTTCAGACTCCTACACTAACATGAAGCCAAGAATAAAGTGAAGGAGGTTAGGTCGGATGAAAAGGGGGAAGAGCCGGGGCCTCTATTCCTGGCCGTGACATAGAGGTGTGAAGAGAGTCTAGAGAGATGAGGTCATAACTGGAAGTCACTTTCGAAGAAGGAACCCGGTCTGAGAAATCACCTACTTCTTCCTGAGCAGACTTCCTTCCTGCAGGTAACCATCCATGTTCATCAGATTTATTTCCCAGGCTGTTATTCATCGGATCGGCTCAAAATAACCTAATACTTAATAACCACTAAATAGCTAATGGTTGCTTAAATTTTGGTAGTGTATCTTATTGGGATTTTCCACACACACCCCCACACCCCCTTTTTTAAGGTTAGCATGAAACAACTCCAGGCAACTGGTCATTTAAAGAGATTCTAATTGGGCCTCAGGTGAGTTTCTTTGATGGCATGCTGCCCTCTAGAGGTTGAAGCGAACAGCGGCGCAGAAGTAAAGGAAGAACAGGATTTTTCCTAACAGCGGTTCAGTCTTCATCAAATTGCATTTTCTGCGCTAGAAAAAAAAAAAAAATCATAGAAAGTATTAGCTATTTTTAAAAGTCTTAAATAAGGTAACACCAGATCAACAGATCTGCCCTCCAACACACACACATCTCCCTCCCTCCCTCCCCCCCCCCTCCCTCCTCCCTCCCTCCCTCCCTCCCTCCCTCCTTCTTTCCTTCCTACTTCTTGAGATTTTTAAAAGACTTCCAAGTACAGCTAGGAGTGTACAGCATTTGCCTAGCATTCATGAGACCCTGTATGCCTCCTCCAGTGCCTCAAAATAAAACAGACAAAACATTAGAATACATAAATAAAGATCTGCCACCGAGACTGGAGTGAGAGAAATGTACGTACACGCTTAAAACCCCACTGGTTAGGGAACAGCCTCTTGGCCTTCCCTGGTCCTTGCATGTACCGTCATATTTAACTCACTTTTCTCGAGATCTTAAAGTCCACAGAGCAGGAACCTGCTAAGCCTATAGCTGAGCCCTGTTCTCCTTGTTTCAGAACTGGTGTCGATTTTGTCGTTAGGAAAGGAGACTGGTTAGCACTTAGCATTTAAACAACCAGCTTTGTGTGCTTCTGATTATATACAATAGTCATGGCTAGGTTTTTGTTTTTTTGTTTTGTTAATAAAAGAAAGGGTTTAATAGACCTAAAAGTATGGCAAGCATAAGTTTTGCCATTTGACAACACATTTACCTAAAACCTCAATTTGGCTAACATAGTCAAGACAGAAATCCAAACATGAAACATGTATATTTCGATATAGGCACAGGGCCAGGGAGAAAGTCAGGCCCTACAATCTGTGAGCCAAAGGGGTAAACTTACAACAGCAAACCCTGGAGACACATGGTATAAAGAACAATGACATTGAAAGTGAACTGATGACACCAGGCAGTAAACTGTTCACTACCCAAGGACCTGAGTTCAGATCCCGGCACCCAATCAAAGCCTGGGTGTTGGCCACCTGTGAAATTCCAGTGGTGGGGCAGGATGATCTCAGAGGCTTGGAAGCCAGACAGTTGGCCACATCAGTGAGCTCTGGGTTCAGTGAGGGACCCTGTCTCAAAAGCTAAGGTGGAGAGTGATAAAGCTGTCCGAACGCTGGCCTTTGTTCTTCACAAGCATGCATATACACATATGCATACGCATAGATGGGTATGTACTCATACCTACACCACACGCACACTCAAGTGAAATGATGATCTCTTACCTCCTAGTGCTTCCTGCACAAGAGGCCACCTGAGAGTCCTGGGTCCTTCAGGCAGGACATGTGCTGCCTGGAGGCTGCTCAGCTGAGACATGCTCCTGTTCACCGCGCCCTCGTGTCAGGACAGGCTATCAAGCCCTTTTTGTTGCTACTGATGCTGTGTTAGTGGAGAGAAGGTAGGGTGGAAGGTCACAGACCAGAGAATTCTCAGAGCAGTAAACCGTGGTCACTGGCCCTTCACACGTACCACCCCCCACAGATAATGTCACAGATATATGTGACACAGAGAGTGTCAGAGAATCTTAGGTGCGAAAAGAATTTTGTGAACTACTTTTGTAATCTATTGAAAACGCACAAATCCTTGCCTTGCCTACATTGCATTCGCTGGAATCTGCCCTTATCTTGACATCCATCCATGCTCACTCCGTGTTGGAGGTTTGATGAGATTTTTCTAAATTCTGCCTTCATTAGGGAAGAACACAGCTCCCACCCTCGCTCTTGGTACTGACCATCGTCCCCATGGGAAATCTGTTCCTACTACATCCTCAGAGTGCAGGAGTGCCAGCAGATCATTTTGTGATGATGGAGTGATGTTATTAGTGAATTTCACAGCTTCTGAAATGTCTCCTGATCGTTAAAAAAAAAAAGTACCGAGAAAGCTTTAAACAAGATACATTTTTAGAGGTGTAGGGTCCCCCTCCCTTTTGTAAAAGGAACTACAAAAGGAATATAAAAATCTGCCATTTAATAGTCAAAGTTGGCTGGGAGAGTGACAAATGGCTTGTGAATAGAAGCTGCTTTAAACAAACATGATATGAATTGGCCTGGTGGTGGCTATGTGTATATGAAAGAGAGCTGGGGAAAGGAAGGGAAAAGGAGACAGAGGGAGAAAGAAATTTATCTCAGTTACCATGATCACACAACCATTTTCCCTGACGGAAACATATCCTATTATAGCCTGTTGCAATTTCAGGCCAATTTTCTGGGCCAGTACTCAATCAAAATTCACTGAAGCATTTGGGATATGATTCAGTTGGTAAAACATTTGCATTGCAAGCATAAGAGTCTGGATTTGGATAGCCAGAATCCAAATAAAAATGCCAGGTGGGATGATACACACCTGTACTCCCAGGGATAGGAAAGTGAAAGACAAGTGTATCCCTGGAGGCTCATGGTCAGCTAGCCTGGCTTATATAATAGAGATCTAGGCTGAGGAGAGATTCTTCCTCAAACAAAAAGTAAAAGGCCCTTGAAGACTGACACATATATAGATTGTACACACACACACACACACACACACACACACACACACACACACACACACACACAGAGGCACACATGTCACCATCATGATCCCCCACAAAGTACACTGTAACTCCATAGGACCTCCATGTTTTTTCAGTCTGGCTCCCCCGCCTAACCTCTTCCTGCCTAGCTATTGGCCAATTGGCTCTTTGTTAATCCAATTTGTTAATCACAATGTATAAAAGGATTATTCCACAGCAGTCATCCATCTTTATTATAAGATCACTGGAAAGTGAGATCATTGACTAACACCAATGGCTACATTAATTTGTTTGTCATAAGGAGCTTAAAGACTCAAAGCGAACTTTTCAAGATAAAATTTCCCATGAAAATGCAGTGTTTTCTTTTTCCTTAGGAGAACAGTTTGGTTCCCATTCAAGGTGAGGAGTGGTCTATCACCTCCTCAGGTCCACCCCAGTCATGCCAACAGTGAAGTGTTGGGAGTGAGGCAATTCTGAAAGTTGAGTCATAATACAGAAGTGAATATAATTTATCATTTATGTGGTCCCTGTCCTTGTGGCAAATGAAAGAAGTAAACGAGCAGATAGAGAAGTGTGGTCAGAGCCATGATGGTGAACAGAGTGCTGTGTAGCGTCCGGGAATGACTATGAGCTGGCAGACTGCGTGAGCAAAGCCTCTCTAAGGAGCACATGTTTTAATCAAGGTGGGAAGGATTCCATGATGTTGGAATAGGTATGAACAAGTGTGAAGAGCTGAAAAGAAGAGGCTAATGTTTTCAAAGACCTAGGAGAACTGGAGACCCCTATGCTTTCAATCCCAGCACTTTAGAGGCAGAGGCTGGTGGACTTGTATGACTGTGAAGCCAGCCTGGTCTACATAGTGAGTTCCTGGCCAGCCAGCACTGCATAGTGAGACCCCGTCTCAAAATAAAATCAAAGATCTAGGGAAATACAGTATATTTGACACTACTGTGAGTAGTAGAGGGATGGGACTAACAGCTATGTTGACTATTAGGAAATTTGAACTTGATGCTACGTGTTCTGAGTAGCCACTTGCTGGATGTTAAATATGTGAAAAACAGCAACATGATGTGCATTGTATAAACAACACTGTTGTTTATGTATGTGAAGAAGAGGAGTAAAATTAGAAGCAGAGAGGAGACAGCTGACCCATTCACTGCAGTTCTCTGGAGCTCAGCCTCGAGACTCACATCTGGACCAAACCCTCCAGACCCTCCATCTCTCATTTATTCCATGATGCTATCAAATATCCTTGAAATAGTCAGTTTGCTGTAGTCACACACCTATTGTATATTTTGTTTTCTATGTTTTGTGAGGCTTTGGGGCTGCATTTTGCCGGTACCTTAGGAATAGCAAACATCTGGCCTCAAGAAGACCTCTTATATGCAAGAGAAGCAACCCAGAGTCCCCTACAAACCAACCCCCTCTATCTTCATTAGTTATTCCAGTATTCAAGATCTTCTTGTCCTGTGCACGTCATCCCTTTCATGAAAGTCGAGTGTAGACTCCTCTCACTCTTTACCATCACCGTGTATGTCTCTAGGCAGTCCCTGTGCTCACACGTGGTCCTCTGTCTTATTTTGTCTTCTTAAGAATTGTAACAAACCATTTTTTTTTTCCAGCAACTATCCTCTGATCTGTTACCCTTATCAGATCTGAATTTTAAAAAATACAAGGTAAAAGGAGGTTTCAATGACAATGTCTCCTAAGGCTCTATATTTGAATTTTTAGTCTCGAGTTGGTAGAACTGTTTAGGAAGGATTAGGAGGTGTGACCATGTTGGAGGAGGTGTGTCACTAGGGGTGAGCTTTGAGGTTTCAAATGCCCACAACAGGCCCAGTTTCTCTCTCTCTCTTCTCTCTCTCTCTCTCTCTCTCTCTCTCTCTCTCTCTCTCTCTCTCTCTCTCTCTCTCTC
>CABHPQ010001667.1:9125-21231 GCA_902168405.1 Peromyscus aztecus
AGAGAGAGAGAGAGAGAGAGAGAGAGAGAGAGAGAGAGAGAGAGAGAATGAATGAACATGAATATGAAAATTCTGTTGGATATGGTGAGCTATGCTTGCAATCCCAGTACTGGAGAGGTTGAGACAGGAGGATTTGGAGTTTTGAGGCTAGCCTGGTCTACTGGATGAGTTCCAGGCCAGCTAGATTTAAGAGATCCTCCAAAAATAAACAATGAAGTTCAGCTCTATTAAGCTAAAAAAAATACCACTTTGATCTAAGAAAATAGATCTACCTACCTAAATATAGGCAATTTCATATAGTTTGACTTAATGTACCAGAATGCTAATAATTTATGCATAAAAATATGGGAAATGTTTTCAAAATATTAAGAAAGAAGAATAAGAGGAGCAAGAGGAGGAAGAAACAACATTAGCTGCCCAGACACTGCTGTTTCTGTTTTGATGTATTTTCTCCCAGTTTTTCATGTGAAAATATGGCCTGTACCTCTTTACTTAACATTATATAATACCTCCTCAGGTCTTAAAAATAAGACTTTTCAGAGGATGTAGAGGATGCAGCCAGTTGGTGGTGTTTGCCTGTGATCCATGAAGGCTTGAGTTCAATCCCAGGACTGCAAGACTGGGCACAGTGGCACATGCCTGGAATCCCAGCACTCAGGAGGTGAAGGCAGGAGCACCACAAGTTCAAAATCATCCTTAGCTGCATAGCAAATTGGAGGCCAGCCCGGGCTAGTGAGATCCTATGTCAAACAAAACAAAAACAAGACAGAATTAAGGTTCCACGGTAGATGGACAGGGGTAGAGCCCAGTGGTAGAGCCCAGTGGTGGAGCCCAGTGGTAGAGCATGCGCAAGCCTTAAGTTCAAGCCTCAGTACTACGGTTCCAGTTTGTTTCTTACTGCTCTGACAAAAACACTGACCAAACCAACTTATGGTATGGAAATTCTATTTAGCTTGCAGGTTTCATCATCGAGGGGTGGACTGGCCACAGTGATCTGAGTCTTCCACACTAAACCTTAATCAAGAAAATGTCCCACAGACCCAGCCACAGGCCAAACTGATGGAAGCAATTCCTCAGTTGAGGATCCTTCTTCCCAGGTGTCTCCAGTTGTGTCAAGCTGACAAAAACTAACCAGAAAAGAAAAAGTTCCACGGTCACATGGTCAAGGTACAGTCAATTCTTACTTTTAATGATTCCTTTTTTAAAGCTTTGACTACAACTGTGCGGCCTGTTTTTTGTTTTGTTTTGTTTGTTTGTTTTTTAGAGACAGGGTTTCTCTGTGTAGTTTTGGTGCCTGTCCTGGAACTCACTCTGTAGCCCAGGCTGGACTCGAACTCAGAGATCCGCCTGCCTCTGCCTCCCGAGTGCTGGGATTAAAGGCGTGCGCCACCACCGCAGTCTGTTTTAACCATAATCTCTAACCCCATGTCGAGAGCTCCATACTCAACTCAGTTTAAATAGCAAATGAAATGTATCAATTGCCTGTTGAGAAATTCAAGAAATTACAATTTGCTCATTTCCAGAAATAGAAAGATAGACAAGCAGGAGATGCCACATAACTGTCATTTTCATACTCACACTTGGGGAGATATATTTATCATCTTCATCAATTTCTAACGGAACAGCAATTAATTTCTGGAATGCCTTCTTCATTTTTTCTCGATCTCCAATGGCAAAACAACTGAGAATGAGGTTGAAGCCTGCCTTCAGATTCGGGGCCATACTCATGATGTGCTCGAATGAGTTAATGGCATCTGAATATTGACCAGTTTTTATAAATGTAATTCCAATGTTCTGCATTATTTTAATCCTAAACAAAGAGAAACAGGTTAGCCTGAAAAGTCTGAACTCCTAATATGACATTCAAGTTGCTGCACTTTCCTTTCTCATTTTACTTCCTAAGTTTAAAGCTTTAATAGTACAACAGACAGATCACAACATTTAATGTTACTGCCATATTTACACTCGTGGGACAGTAACCACATATTTAAGTCATTTCTATTACCTGAAGAGGAAACCTGTGCCTATTAACCCTTGTCCCCCATCCTCACAGTCACTACAGAGCCACTAATCTACTTTCTGTCTCTCTGCTTTTTCTAGTTATTGTCTGTAAATAAAACTGTATGCAATGTCAGGCTCTACCCCCTTGACACAATCCTGAGGTTCCTCTATACTGTGGTATCAATGCCTCATCCCTTAAAAAAATCACTACATAGTATGGCATAGATATATTATATTATATTATTTTATTTTTTTGAGACAGGGTCTCACTATGCAGCCCTGGCTGGCTTGGTGGATTGGAACTTTCTACATATACCAGGCTGGCCTCAAACTCATAGAGATCTGCCTGCCTCTGCTTCCAGAGTACTGGGATTAAAGATGTGTGCCACAACACCTGGCCTTGCCATACTTTCTAATCTACTGCCTACTTGCTGGAAATTTGGGTTACTTCCACTTTTTTGATACTATGTGATTAATGCTACTATGAACATTCACATACAAGGCTTTGAAATAATGTAAATTTTCATTTCTTCTAGGTATATACCGAGGAATAGAATTGTTGACCATATGGTAAATGTTTACCTTTTAAGACACTGCCTGTCTTGAAAGTAGCTGTAGCATTTCACATACACAATGCATGAGGTTTCTAATGTAACAGCATCTGTGTCAATACCTGTCAGTCAGTCCTTTTCAGCCATTCTAGTGGATATGATCCTGCCTCGTTTCCAAGTATATCCAAACATAATCCCAATGTTTATTCATAACTAGCTGACTGGATCAGGATCATTCATTCTATGATGTTCTTTTTGTCTACAATGTAACCTACCTCAAGTCCTAGGTAGCTACTGCCTCGGCTAAAATACTATAGTACCCACTGCCTGAGTTATTATTAAGCATGTAATATATGCCCCTAAATTAAAATTTTCAGAAATGCTCGGATTCTTTGTTTTACCTGGGTTAAAGATGCTTCTAGAGCAGCAGTTCTCAACACATGAGTTATGACCCTTACAGGAGTCACATATCAGATATCCTGCATATCAGATATTTACATTATGATTCATAAGAGCAAAATCACAGCTATAAAGTAGCAACTAAATAATTTAATAGTTGGGGGTCACCACAACATGAGAAACTGTATTAAAGGGTTGCAGCATTAGGAAGGTTGAGAACCACTGTTCTAGAGTATTCTGTAAGTTAGGTGATACTTGTTAAAAAGTAGCATCTACAAATAAGGGACCATAACATATGAAATGTCCCCTACACCTACGGAACATTAAGCCCATAAAGATACTATTTCTGTTTTTGAATATTGGAGGAGCAGAAGACAGCCCGACTTCTCCACCTTTTCTATTCCACAGTAGTCCTTTTAGCCTTACTCTCCAAACAGTAGGAAGAGCGGCACCGTAGTCTGTTCTACTGTCAGACTGCTGTATGGCTGTGCTGGCATTAAGCTGTATGATGTTACTAATAGCCTACATGGTTAACTTAGCTTTATTTATTTATTTTTTGATCATATACTATTCCTTTAACCTTTAATTTGCCAATATGTGATATATATTACATATATATATTACAAGTGAACAGAGCAAAACACCACATCTGAAACATGAATCTAGTACCTCCCATCTACAAACACTTCAAAATGTTCAGCCCAATGACAGAAAACCACAAGTCATCTTGTTTCTGAAAAGACACTTAAACTTTTTAGTCACCAGGTTCCACACTTACCTCATTTCTTTATGGACACTCGGGATCTGATCTAAGGCCATTCGGTAGAACTTAATGGCTTTGGAATAATTCCTCTGCTTTAAATAAATATTTCCCATATTCACTTTCAGTCTCCCTAATTAAAAAGATGAGTGTAAAACATTCTCATGTTTGTACTTTTCCTATGATATGTTAGATAATCTTAGTTTATATTCTCTAAAGCTTATTTTTCAAGTTAGGAAGCTTTAAATGTTTTAAAATTTTATTGTGTGTGTATGTGTACAGGTACAAGTGCCACGAAACACATGTGGAGGTCAGAGGAAAACTCATGGGAGTTGGTTCTCTCCAGGCACTTTCTAGGATCTGGAGACGAAACTCAGGTCAGTAGCCATAGGTACAAGTGTGTGTACCCACTGAGCAATTACACTGACCCAGTTACAAGTTTTAGACCTAAAATTCTAACATCAAAACAGTACACCATTGTCATATGGTCACACACTTCTCTATGGAGAAATGGAACTTCTTGAAAATATGGCTAGACAACTGTTTTTATTACAAAACTGAAGTGCGGGCTGGAGAGATGGCTCAGTGGTTAAGAGCATTGGCTGCTCTTCCAGAGGTCCTGAGTTCAATTCCCAGCATCCACATGGTGGCTCACAACCATCTGTTATGGGATCTGATTCCCTCTTCTGGTGTGCATGAAGATAGGTCACTCATATACATAAAATAAATAAATATTTAAAAAAAAACTGAAGTGCATTATGCTAAGAAAAACAGGAGACAACGGTAAAAGTTCTTGCTGTGCAAGCCTGAGGAGCCGATTCCCTCTTGGAATGTATAGTAGAAGAAAAGAACAGATTCCTGAGAGTTGTCCTCTGGCTCTACACATACACCATAACATTCATGCATTTACATTTATACACATACATAGACATACACCATATAATTTTAAAAAGGGATATAAGACATTTGTAAATTACTCCATAATGGTACATAATTTTAATATTATTAAAGGAAACAATACTATAATAAACCACAATATTACAACAAAAACTATGTAATATAAATATACATTTCTCTCTTGGGAACACAGTCATATAATGAAAGAAATGTTCCATATGGTTGGCATGGCTGCTTCTTCCTATGATGACATAATACTTTTTTTTTTTTTTTTTTTTTTTTTTTTTTTTTTTTTTTTTTTTTTTTGAGACAGAGTCCTGGCTGTTCTGGAGCTCCCTATGTAGACCAGGTGGCCTTGAACTCAAGAGATCCACCTGCCTTGTGTCCAGTACTGGGATTAAAAGCATGCACCACCTCACCCAACTTGGAATATATCTTCTGTTTGGTATTAGGCAGTTTATTTCATGCCAACTGCATTTATTCCTATATATGTATTTTTTTCACACATAGTATGTTTAAGCAGGACACCACATCATAAATATAAATTCACTTAAAGCATATATCATTTTATTATAAGAAAACAAAGTGAGGAAATGTAATTAACACTACAAAAGAATTACATATCTGTGTGAAATATTGATTATATACACCTACCTGCATTGCTAAACATCTTATTTTTCACTATAACTTGGTATGTGTTTAGTGCTTCTGCATACATTTCATTAGCTGAATACTGACTGGCCAAGTTGAAGAGAACCTAGGAAAGAAACATTATAAGAGCCACATAATGACACTCTAGGCCCCATTCACTTGCAGTCATTCTGGAGGTTAAAAGGCGTGAACAATGCTATGTCTCAAGACAGCCAGCCAATCATGTAAACCTACCTTGGTCACAAGTAACTAGAATGCAGATGATGGAGGGCTGTCCTCTAAACTTCACTTAATTTTCTTTGGATTCTTTTAATTTGAGTACTACGTAAGTAATTTTAGGAAGACCCACAAAGAATAAATGTGCTTTGCTAATGCTACTGGTAGAAAAACAAGAAAAGGACTATTTAGTTCTCCTTACAAGTAGAAATGAAATATTATATAGAAATACCTTAAACCGTAAAGCATATCAGAGAAGGTTTTGTATAACAAAAGCTTTTTCTGAGAGAGGGTCTCACTATGTAGCCCAGGCTGGCCTGGAACTCTCTATGTAGACCAGGCTGGTCTCCAGCTCACAGCGATCTGCCTGCTTCAGCCTCCTGAATGCTGGGATTAAAGGCATGGACCTGTATCTAGTACCTTTAATATTTCAGATGCTTCCTTTTTCATTTATTTGACATATAAGACTCAGTCTACTGAAAATACACTCTTTTAAATAGCAGTGTAGCGATCAAGGAAGAATCTTTTCAGCACTGAAGATATTTAGTTAGAAATTAAAGGCATTGATTTTTCCCACTAGTGTCACATATTTACTGACTCAAAAATCTACATTAGTCCCTCATTAAGATAACCCTGGGTACAGCATAAATATTAGGAATGTTTGAAAAATAGAGGCATAAGAACGCGGGCTTACAATTGAGGGGTGGGCATGCAGCTCATGGTGAGGCGCTTATGTGGCATGCCTGAGACCCAAGGTTCAATTTCCATCACAAATAAAAACAACTGAACAACTAATTAAACAAAAGAAATCTTTTTTTTTTTTTCCTTTTTCAAGACAGGGTTTCTCTGTATAGCCCTTGCTGTCCTGGAACTCACTCTGTAGACCAAGCTGGCCTCAAACTCATTGAGATCCGCCTGCCTCTGCTTCCCAAGTGCTGGGATTAAAGGTGTGCACCACCACTACCCTACCATATTTGCATTTTTGGTCCACAAATGGTGGAATTGTTTAGGAAGGATTAGGAGGTGTGGCTTTGTTGAAGAAGGGGTGTCACTGGGGTGGGTTTTGAGGTTTAAACAGCTCACATCTGTGGTGGTATTGTGTTCCCCAAAATATTGTGTACCTTAATAAACTTATCTGGGGTCAGAGAACAGGACAGCCACAATATTAAACATAGAGGTTAGGTAGTGGTAGCACACGCCTTTAATCCTGGCATTCCAGAGGCAGAAATTCATGTGTTCAAGGATACACCCAAGCATGGTGACCCACGCCTTTAATCTCAGAAAGCAAGCCTTCAATCCCAGGTAGTGGAGGTAGAAAGCAGAAAGGTATATAAGGCGTGAGGACCAGAAACTAGAGGCATTTGCCCTGAAGAGGCATTTGCCCTGGAGAGGCATTTGCCCAAGAGAGGCATTTGGCCTGGAGAAGCATTTTGGCCTGGAGAAGCATTGGGCTGGTTAATCATTCAGGCTTCTAGCAGCAGTTCAGCTGACAGTCATTTGGATTGACAGTCATGAGGACACAGAGGCTTCCAATCTGAGGAAACAAGACCAGCTGAGGATCCGGCGAGGTGAGGTTAGCTGTGGCTCGTTCTGTCTCTCTGATCTTCCAGCATTTCACCCCAATACCTGGCCCAGGTTTGATTTTATTAATAAGAACTTTTAAGACTCATGCTACACACATCACTCAGTCAGCTTACTCTCTCTGTGCCTTATGGTTTGTTATCCCAAACTCGCAGCGACTTCTCCAGCTCCATGCCTACCTGCCGGTTGCCATGCTCCCTGTCATGATGGCCATGAACTCACCCTCTGAAACTGTGAGCCCCCAATTAAATGCTTTCTCTTATAAGCTGCCTTGGTCATGGTGTTTTGCCATGGCAATAGAAAAGAAACTAAGACAGTATCCCATAAATCTGAACAAACTTTATGATTTGGTGAAAAAATCTTTTCCTAAATGCTACAAGAGGGCTAGGGATGTATGTGACAGAGTACTTAATTGGCATATACAATGCCCTGGGTTTGATCCTTATCACTGGAGAAAGAAATGAAAACCAAAACAGACAAAAATGGAGAGCCTTGGAATGGAGAGATGCTGGTAAACACATAGTACTCATCAGTCACAGCAACACTTACGGAGTACGTTAAGTCCAAGTTGATATTTTCTGGAGTTGTAACTTGCTCTCGTTGTCTCACCAGGACTCTCTCTTTTCTTCCTGCATCTTTTGCCTTTTCTAAGGCCTGAAATCAGATTTATACTTGGTTAAGACAGGCTCACGCATTCACCAATATTTACACATCTCTATGATGTGTGACTGAATTCATCTTCCACCTCAGATTTCCCTGAATGCCCCTTTGCAGGCTCATACAAAATTCCCAGAATATTGTTAAAATGGTGCTCTGTAATAAACAACTGTTTTCCTGGAAAATGGTGTATTTACTGCAAGTTAACATTGTACCACCCCTTCCTGCCACCTTTTGGATTTGATTATGTGCTGTGTAATAATTCTTCTGTACACTGTGAATATATATTGATCTCATTAGTTAATAAAAAGCTGACAGGCCCATAGCCAGGCAGGAAGTATAGGCAGGACAGCCAGACACAGAGGACACTGGAAAGAGGAAGGGAGGAGTCAAAGGAGTTACCAGCCAGACACAGAGAGAGCAGGAGACCAATGTACCATGCTAATAAAGGTACCACCACATGGCCAAGCGTGAATAAAGAATATAGGTTAACTTAAAATATAAGAGCTTGTTAGTAATAAGCCTGAACTAATGGCTGAACATTTATAAGTAATATTAAGTCTCCAAGTGATTATTTGGAAGTGGCTGCAGGTCGGGGCAAGACACAGAAACTCCATTTACAATTATGCCTATGTTATCTTTTTTCCTCCCAATTCCTAAGTGTTTGATTATTTTAATTCAATCTTAAAAGGTAGGATTTAGATAGATTTTGTTTGGCTTTGGGGATACTCAAAATTCAACAAGCTAAAAGATAACAAATGTCTAATACTACGAAAAATGTTTAGCTTGGGCCCTAGAATACTCAGAAAATATCATGGATCTTTTGTTGATTTCTACAAAAAAAGCGTAATAAGAGACTTAGCTTTTAAGTCATGAAAAGTTGTACTTGCACGGACTGAGAACCTAAGTAATATAACAAACCAAACTGAAAGTAAAGATTTAGCAGCCAGGCATGGTGGTATGACCTTTAATCACAATACTACAGAGGCAGAGGCTGGAAGATCTCTGTGAGTTTGAGGCCAGCCTGATCTACATAGTGAGTTCCAAAACAGCCAGAGCCATGTAGAGAGACCCTGACTAAAAAATCCAAAACCCAAACAACAACAACAACAAAAAAGAAGCAGAAGCAGAAGCAGCAAGCAAGAAAAGAGTTAGGCCTGGTGGCACCACAGCTGTGTGGGAGGCTGAAGCAGGAAGATCACAAGTTCAAGGCCAACCTAGGTAACTAAGACTGTCTCAAAATAAAGAATGCTGTGGATATAGCTCCAAGGTAGAGGGCTTACCTAACATGCACAAGGGGAAGGAAGGAAGGAAGGAAGGAAGGAAGGAAGGAAGGAAGGAAGGAAGGGAAACTTTTATGTTAAAATGTGGTGATGCAATATTCTGAAAATATCCCTTACAGCCTAAGAGACTGGAACTTTTGCTGGACCTCACAGCCAGAGTTAATGATATGCCTTGAAGTCATTTAAGATGAAACTGCTATCCTACTGTGTGCTCAAACTGCTTGTTGAAGAACCTGCCTTTAAGAGAACAATATAACAACCAACCTTTCTTGCCTTGGGCTTTCCCATGTCATCAGCTTTTACAACCTAAGCTAATGCATAGCTGCAATCTTAAATTATGTTCTCTTCCATGCCCCTGAACCAGATAATGCATGTGTATCATGTGCTGAAAGGAACAAATATGGAAATTGAAAGCAACTTCCTAAAATCTATAATAAGGTTGAAAGCAACTATTATGGACACTGGTTGATAAACAATGGTATTTATATTATGTTGTTGTCTGGGTCAGTTAGGATCAGCAGCCAGTGACTTAATCCCATAAAAAACTCTGCTAAAGATCTCTGTAAGAATCCCATTCCTTCCCCAGGTGATGCTTTCTGTGCTGTCCAGTACACACAGAGTAAACCCTTTGTGAGGGATGGACACACAGACGAACACACAGGGACAGCCATGAATACAGATGCAGGCACAGATTCAGACTCATGCAGCAGGACAGAAGACACAGGGAGTATGAAGCAGAGAATTCCATCTGAACTCACTTTTGGTTAAATGACTCTAGGGGGAAGTGCTTTTATTTCTTTTCTTAATGCATGATTGGCAACTCAGGAGTTAATCACTAATGTATTATATGTGCACATTAAAAAGCAGAGTTGAAATCCTGAAAGGCCAGTGAGGTTTCGATGAGGAAACAGAATTTAGGAAGCTGGGCATGGTAGCACATGCCTATTGCCCCAGCATGCAATTGCTGCTCTTGCAGAGGGCTAGGGTTTGGTTCCCAGAAACTACAGGGCAGCTCAAACATTCTGTAACTCGTGTTCCAGGGGATCCAACACCCTTTTCTGGCCTCCATAGGCACATGTGATTTACATACACACATATAGGTAAAACATTCATACACTAAAAATACACATAAATCTTTGAAAGAAAAAAAAACCAATGTCAAAAATTGTAAAATCGCCCAATTGTGGTATCAGAATTTGTAAATCAAAATTATCAAAATAATTGTCTTAGTCAAAGCCTAAGGCTAGACAACAGCAGAAGAAAATGTGCACATGTATGTGTATGTTTAAAAGTAGATACAGACATCAACACACATCTCAGAACCTGATTTTCCATGTTTATGAACTTACCAGCTTTAAGTCTCCACAGCTGTTGGCAATACAGCTTTCTTCTACCAGCTCGTTTACTTTCTTCTCCAACTGTCTGATCTTTTCCTCTGGACTGTTGAAAAACCAGTGGGTGTAGATTAAATCACTTAACCACTGAAATCTATACCACCAGTTACTTTTGGATATTGCCTATTAAATGCCATTAAGCTTTAAAACTAGATTTCAAATAAGGATATACATGGAACTGCAAAACAAAACAACCACTATTGTGCTTAATAATTACATTAGTGAATTAGTCATAATAAATAAACATTAAAATAAAATGAATATTTATTTAGAGCCAAGTGTAATAATCACACACTGAACAGAATGTGCCACCCTAACAACTTCAATTACTTCTCATAAAACACTTGACTTGAGAACTGTAACTGCATTTTAATGAAATGCATAATGAAATGAAACTAAACAGGTTTAGAAAGTTTTGCCCAGGATCACAAAGCTAGCAAGGGACAGAGCAGGATCTAGACCAGGCAGGCACACTGGGCCCCTGCAACTGGAGTCACTACTCCAGCAAGGAGTGGCTGGTTTTTAGATCTATGAAAAATGAAAACTTCCCCTATGGCTAGGAAAACTAAAGCTCATAAAAGAGATTTAAAGTTACTTATGAACACAAGAATGTTATAAAGAAAATTTCTAACAAGAGTAAACAGTTTAAAAAACTTGGCTCTTGGGTCTCATGGTAGCATGGGCCTTTCATGCCAGAACCTGGGCAGCAGAGGATGGCAGATCACTGACTTAGAGGCCAACCTAGTATACATAGAGCATTCCACACCAGACAAAGCTACATAGTGAGAGCCTGTCCAAAAACACTAAAGAAAACAAACAAACAAACGAAAAAAAACCAACCAATGTAGTTCCTTAAGGGTGTGGTCCCTGGTAGGTCAACCATGTTTCAATAAATGGCTCATAGCTATGCAGCACAAATTGGATTCAGTGGATTATAAAGAAATTTTTTAAAAAGGTATTAAGTTGTTGAAAGGTGGTTTAGGAGTGTATCTAAGAGGAACTGGTAGAGGAGTGAGGAAGTACATATGATCAGAATACAATGTATACATTGCATGTATAAAATTCAGAAAGAATTAATAAAAATACTGTATTAATTAAAAAAACTTTGACTTTATTAAGAGCAAATTATCCTGGACCTGTAGATACAGCTCAGTTGTAGAACAACTGTTCTACATCTGGGCATATGCAAGGCCCTATTCAATTCCTAGCAACACACACACACACACACACAAATTAATAAATAAACAATTGCCAAAGCAGTCACATTTGAAAATAATGTTAATGTTGATTTGCTACCACTTTCTTCCAGGAAAATAGTGTAACTCTCTATATATGCACTGATTCCTTAATAAAATCCCAATGAAGTCACATCTAAGTATTGTGAGATATTTGATTACACTGTGTAAAGATATGTCACTGATCAGTTTAATAAAAAGCTAAATGGCGAATAGCTAGGCAGGAGGTATAGCAGGGACTTCTGGACAGAGAGAGCTCTGGGAAGAAGAAAGGCAGAATCACCAGCCAGACACAGAGAGAGCAAGACATGCAGAAGGAGAGGTAAAAGCCATGAGTCACATGGCAACATGTAGATGAATAGCAATGGGTTAATTTAAGTTTTAAGATCTAGTGGGACAAGCCTAAGCTATGGGTTGAGCTTTTATAATTAATAATAAGTCTCTGTGTCATTTTTTTTTTTTTTTTTTTTTTTTTTTTTTT
>CABHPQ010001667.1:22861-35277 GCA_902168405.1 Peromyscus aztecus
CTCTCTCTCTCTCTCTCTCTCTCTCTCTCTCTCTCTCTCTCTCTCTCGAACACATAGTACCTAACAACATGCAGCCTAGAACTTGCCAAACTGAGTTTGAATCTCGGCCACGCCCTTTATCAGCCTCAGCAAGAGAAGTCCCTGGGCTTCCTTCCATTCCTTCTCTCAACTGGTGATAGCAACAGCTCCATTTTCATGTGTAAAGCTCCTAAGTGCCTGCACTCAGGAAACTCACTAACTGCCAGCTGCTCTTTATGTACGATGTGTGTATCAAGGGCCATAGGCAGCCTGAATGCACATAGCTGTGAACCCTGAAGCTTTTAGGCTTATGTCTAGACAACTATAAAGAGTTAATTCTCTAGAAATGAATTGCTCAGGCTAAGGCTGTAGCTTGGTGATAAAATGCAAGGTCCTGGGTTGAACCCAGCACCACACACACACACACACACACACACACACAAAATTAAACTGGTCAATAAATAATATGGCAAACTAACTTGCTATTTTTCTCTTAAATTTTTTCTTTGAAAAATACTCTTTTAAAATAACATACCATTTATAATCCTGTTTGACCTTCCAGAGAATTCCTACTCATGAAACTTAGACCACAACTGCAGTCAACTTACAGTCCAATGAGATCGCACGACTTCACATGACTATTCCTAGATTTTTTTTCTTCACTAAGTTCAAGAATGGGGATGAAGTTTCATCAGCATGCTGCTCACACAGCTTAAATTATCTATCTAGAGAAAAAATCATGCGGCAGCAGCAGCAACACAGCAGCGTAAGGCCTTGCGTACCTATCTTCGTTTTTGGCTTCCAAAGGAGGAGCAGGGCCCCTGGACTGGCCGAGGGGGTCAAACGCAGAGCCTGAGACACAATTCAAGAGTTTAAGTTTAAGATCCAGCAAAGTTGAAGAGTACTTTGTACATAAATACATACCTAAGTTACCATTTACTATATAGTGTAAGTTCAACAGGCAAAACACTTATCACACATAAGTATTTCATGGAAATTGTTAAGATTTTTAACACACATGAAACTATAAACAAAACTTACAGATTACCAAACAAAAACAAAAATAAATTATTCCCTAAGTATTTACTTTCTTCCTTCATAGGTCTGTATTTCTAGTTTGAATTCTAAATTATCAAGCATGTAAGGTATAACTTGGGATTAGCTTTCTAATTTTTCTTATTGGTATAATAAACAATTTTTTATTTTTAATAATTTAACTTATGTATTTAAGGAATATTTTCACCTTTCATTTTAAAGATCAAATTCTAACTTATACAAACGACATTTTAGTTGCATACTGCAACACATTTTCACAAACTCCACACTCGTGTAACTACCGCCCCAAGTGAGCTAGAGCACAGTCTCACCAGCCCTCCCTTCCCTCTTACTCTCTATTGAGCGGGCTCTCCATATGGAGCCTGCTAGAGAACATGTGGCACACCTTTCTTAGCCTCCCCAGTGCTGGGGTTACAGGTACAAACCACCAGAGCCAGCTTACCCCTTTCCTTTCTTTTTTTTCTTTTCTTTTTTTTTTTTTTTTTTTTGTTTTTCGAGACAGGGTTTCTCTGTGTAGTTTTGCGCCTTTCCTGGAACTCGCTTGGGAGACCAGGCTGGCCTCGAACTCACAAAGATCCGCCTGCCTCTGCCTCCCGAGTGCTGGGATTAAAGGCGTGCGCCACCAACGCCCGGCATCCCCTTTCCTTTCTTAATGGTACCTAAAATCATGGTGCATCTTGTAATCAATGGCTGGTTTGACTTTACTTTAAGTGGAAATGATACGCGCACACACACACACACACACACACGAGGTGGGTGCTGGGGAATGAACCCACCTCGTAAAGCTGCCTTGGAAAAGCCAGCTGCTCTCACTGCTGTCATGGGTCGAGCAACTCCATCCTTCAAAGAACAAGAATCATTTACAACCTACTCTTGAATAAGAACTATAATTGACAATTCTGTACATAATACACATCCTACTTTAGTCCTCATTTTTTAAAAATGATTTACTGACTTTATTTTTTTTCTGTAAATTGTTGTTTTGCTTACACATATATCTGTGTGAGGGTGTTGGGTCCCCTGGAACTGAAGTTACAGATATTTGTGAGCTGCCCTGTGGGTGCTAGGAATTGAACCTGGGTCCTCTGGAAGAGTGTCCAGTGCTCTTACCCACTAAGCCATCTCTCTAGCCCATTTAGTCCTGATTTTTAATAGCCATCTCCTCATGCCTTACTTCTGCATCCTTGTGCAGCAACCCTGTCTCTCTTTGCCCTCTAAAATTTAAATGCCTTGATCCAACTCTTCTTTTCTTGGTTATAAAAGAACAAACTAACTAGTGCTGTGGAACAATCTTTGTACACTGTAAATATGTATTGCTCTCATTGTTAATAAAAAGCTTATTGGCCAATGGCTAGGTAGGATTTTGGGGGCAGAGAGAATGCTGGGAAGGAGGGAAGAGTCAGAGAAGTCACCAGCCAGACAGAAAGGAAGCAGGAGAGGTAAAAGCCATAAGCCTCGGGGAAGCACACAGATTAAGAGAAATGGGTTAATTTAAGTTGTAAGAGCTAGTTAGTAATAAGCCTGAGCTAATGGCCCAGCATTTATAATTAATAATAAGTCTCTGAATGGTTGAGAGCTGGTGGTCTTGACAAAAAAAACTCTGCCTACAAACCAGCTTATTTGTCAGCTACTCCTGGTCTCCCATATGCTACAAGAAAATCCATAGAAACTGCTGTAAAAAGTAGTACAGGAGAATGAGTTCCAGCTACTTCAGAAGAACAAAGCATCAGTCTATGTCAGTTCCAACAGGATCTCACTTGAGACTGGAACATACAAATCCAAGGAAAGCATGCTTCTGAAGATTCAAAGCAGCCCAAATGTTACCCCACAAGCTAAAGGTGTTACTATACAAGTAACATCTTTGTTAGAATTGTTAAAGTACGAGAAGAGGAAAACCTTTGGTAATAAAGTCTAAGTCACAAGATAAACCACAGGAGCAGACATACCTGGATAGTCCCTGTCATCGGTCTTCCCATTGATGACGTCAGGGATGTCTTGGACTAACAAGCAGAAAAGCAAGTTAAACCGATTCCTAAAACAGCTGCCTGTAACTTTACAAATCAAACTGTAGGCATTTCTCTTAATTTTTCTTCACTCTATCTACCTATAACAAACAAATTTTTTCATTTGTCACTTAATAGTGTGGGATCAATTTGCAAACCTATTAAACAGGGGTCAGCACACACCACTATCTGTGCTGTAAGTATGGTTTGCTGGACTACAGCAAAACCCCACCCATTTACACACCGCCTATGGCTGCTTTTGTATTACAAACACCACTGCACGGATACTTGTAACAAAGACCATTTGATCTGCAAAACTGAAAAGATCTGTCCCTTCACCTCCTCTTACTGTGAAGCAAGACCAAATGTAAATCCATCCTCAGGCTTCCTGGGAGGCTGCTCTCCTTACTCATGTAAAGGAGTGCTGTAAAGGCTAATGCTCTGGGCCTCTGGGCTGTGAAGACATTTTGCTGGCCCTAGAGTACACGATCATAAAGATTAAAAAAAGCTATTCCACTTCAGTCTTTCATTTTTCTACCACTCTTTCTTATTTTATGTAAGCCAAAAACACTTAAGTAAATTAAGTAAAAGGATTATTACTACTAGGGAGTTTAGAGACTATTTCCCCAAAAGGTGGATAAGATAAAACCCAGACATACATCCCTGGAACATTTTCTTCAGTTTCATCTTTTCATTGGTTAAGTTCTTATAAACACTATTGTGCTTATGTAACATCTAGCTTCATGTGGAACTCATGAATGGAATGCACACAAGAGTAGGTTATATTATGTAGGAAACAGAAATCAATCAGCAAACAAGAAGGTCTACAAATAGAAAAGGATAATAAAACACAGTTGTGCATAAATCAAACTTACTAAAATATTCAAAGCTATTACTCAAGTTTGACTTTTTAATACCTATAACTATATACCTGGGTCATGACTTGACAAACCCTAAATTATAACTGCCTTATATGAACTTACACATATTTTAAGAAACATCTTAATATTTTCTACTTAATAGAACTTACCCCAGCTGGGCGGTGGTAACGCACACCTTTAAAATCCCAGCACTTGGGAGGCAGAGGCAGGCAGATCTTTGTGAGTTCGAGGCCAGCCTGGTTTACAGAGTGAGTCCCAGGAAAGGCACAAAGCTACACAGAGAAACCCTGTCTCAAAAAGCCAAAAAAAAAAAAAAAACGGAAAAAAAAAATAGAACTTACCCCGTATCCAGTGGCTATGGGTCTGCTGACTGCTGTGCTTGGTATTTTAGCAGTTACCTTGGGAAGGAAAAGGAGCATAGTTAGCAGTATTCAGATCAGGCTACAACGCAGAAAATGCAGAGAGACTCAATGGTGAAGAAACGTTGTATTTTGTGGTCCTGCCCAGGGAAGAGCACACCAATTGGTTGTCTGATGTCAAACTGTTATACATGCAAATAACATTATACAGACTGAGCAAGTTATATTTAGAAATGTGTGTGTGTGTGTGTGTGTGTGTGTGTGTGTGTGTGTGTGTGTACATACATGAATGCAATAACAATGAAAAAAAAGAGCCCATGAATTTGAAGGAGAGTGGGGAGGGGTAAATGGAAAGGTTTGGAGGGAAGGGAAGAGAGAAATGTTGTGATTAGATTATAATCTCAAAAAAGGGGAAATGTCATACTTAGAATGATTGCTTAAATGCTAGGGAGTTCAGTTATTGAAAGTGCTGAGAAGGAGCCTCGGTTAGAAATTGATTTTAAAGGAAAGGGACTTGGGAATGATCTGAGACCCTAATAAGCCCAGTTTTTATGCTTGCATCTACCATTCATTCAACACATGCTGCATCCTTGGTGCTTCAGCCACAGACCCCACCAACAGACACAGCTTTGGAGGCTATGGGATTTGAATCCCAGTTCTCCCTCAACTATATTTAATATCTTTGAGTCCAACTTCCTTCAACTTTTAAGTAAAAAGGATTCTGAGTGCAAAGGATACAAATAACACATCATATAATTGGAGCTAGACTCAAAAGGGACCATGTGAAAGTGACCTCAACATGCTAGCTGTTGGGAATAACTGAGTATCACTCAAAAAGGAATTCTTCTTGCTATACTGGACTGTTTTACCACGTCTTCCTACTGAGAACTACTAAAAAGGCTGACACAAAAATGTTTGTTAAAAAACAAGTTTGGGATGGGCAGTGGTGGCGCACGCCTTTAATCCCAGCACTCAGGAGGCAGAGGCAGGTGAACCCCTGAGTTTGAGGCCAGCTTGATCTACAGAGAGAGTTTCAGGACAGCCAGGGCTACACAGAGAAACCCTATCTTGAAAACCAAACCAAAACCAAACAAAAACCAAGTTTGTGTTGGTCAGCTGGCTCAGTGTATAAAAAAGCACTTGTTAGGCAAACCAGGAGACTTGGTTTGGTGTAAGCAGAACCAACTCCAAAAAGTTGTCCTCTGACCAAGTGATACACACACACTGTGCCCACACACTCAGATCTCTCTCTCTCTCTCTGTCTCTCTGTCTCTGTCTCTCTCTGTCTCTCTGTCTCTCTGTCTCTGTCTCTCTCTGTCTCTCTGTCTCTCTGTCTCTCTCTCTCTTACACACACACACACACACACACACACACACACACACACACACACTATAAAAATCTGTTTGAATGCATTGTAGAACTACTAAAGTAAGACATAAAGTCTTAAGATAGGAAGAAAAGGAGTCTGTACCAGGGCAGGTTTTGGGTTTTTTAACCATTTATTTTTATTTTTTTGTGCACTGGTGTTTTGCCTACATGTATGTCTGTGTGAGGGTGTCAGATCACTTAGAATTAGAGTTACAGACAGTTGTGAACTGCCACGTGGGTGTTAGGAATTGAACCTGGATCCTCTGGAAGAGCAGCCATCTCTCCAGCTCCCAGGGCAGTTTTTTGTCCTCAAGGCATCTTTCCATTCCACAGGCAAGGCTGAGAAGCTGAGCAAAGCCCTGACATTCAAACTGAGGTAATATGTGCTGGAAGAGAGGGCCTGCCAGGGAGACAGCCCTGGTAATCGTCCAGGCTTTAGTGGGTCATCTCAAAAGGCTATACATTGAGGCCAGGAGGCAAGTAGAGAGACAAAGAAATGGAGAGCGATCCAGAAGGCACACATACAGTGGAAACACCAGACAAGCATCGCCATGCTTAGTGTGTGCCAGGAGGCAGATCACAAGACCAGCAGTTTTAGCAGAAAACTGAGAACAGTGAAAAAGGAATGAGCCAATGTGGTGCTGTACTCCCGAGATCCTGCAAATACAGGAGCAAGTTCAAAGTCAGGCTGGCCTACATGGTGAGACTCTGTCTCCAAAATAAACCAAAACACAGGAATAGATGGCAATTACAGTTCTGAAAACAATGCAAAATTCTGCTATTGTTAGGAACTGGTAAAACTATTTATGTGAGCATTCATAAATTAAAATAGACCAAGAAAGAAAGAACGCCTTTTCAACATTCAAAAGGAAGAAGTTGATTCTTCTTACACCACACACATAAAATTAATTCAAAATATATTAAAGACCAAAAACTACAAATTTCCTGAGAGAAAATAGTAGCAGAAAGGCTCACAGTCTTAGTCTTGGCAATGACTTCTAGGACACGATACCGAAAGAATAAGCAATAAGACAGACAAATAGGATTACATCGACCCAAAAACTTTTGTGTACCAGAGACTATAATCAACAACATGAAAGTAGCCCACAGAATGGGAGGAAAGCCTTTGCAAACCATGGCTCTGAAAGAGGACAACCAAGATTATAACGATGGACCTAGAGAACATGTACTAAGTAAAATGAAGGGCTGGCTGGACCCAACACGCAAATACTGCAGGATTCCACCGTGTGAGGGGTCTCGTAGTCAAAGGTGCAGAAACGGAAATCTGAGCAGTAGCTACTGGAGAGTTGGGGAAGGAAAAGCTGGGGGAGGGGAGGGGCTGGTATTTAATGGGCAAGAGTTTTCAATCTGCAAGAGGAGGTCACCCTGAAGCTCTGCCCCACAACAATGTACTTAGCACTACTGGGTTGGACACCTAAACATGACTGTGATGGTAAATTTTATCAATGAATCATTTCTAATTTGCTTACTGGAGGTCTTCTGCCATGACTGGTTCTCACTGCTTGCTGAAAACCTGTGTCATTCTCCAACTCCTAAAATAAAAAGGCAAAATTAACATTCAAATGTGAATAAATGTGACAAACTTTAAACTCTTCTGGTTCATATTCAAGACCGACCTTCTATAATTCATCTTACCCCAAAGACAGACTCCTGTCTTCAGGTTCTACACCCCTCATCCCCCAAATATCAAGCCTCCTTTTACCCCCTGGAATCTTGGGAAACATCTTTCTGCAAAAAGCTCGGCCAAAGTAGAAGAATAATTAATTATGCTGGTGGGTGGCGTTGACTGCACATGTCCCAGGAAAGTCCTCAGTGTTTATGACTGAGAACTGTGTACTCATTCACTATTTAAAATAACCAAAACCCCTAAAAGAGGGTGGAGCCATCACCTGGCTAACTGTCAAATACTCAGACACGTTCTTTCCTCCTCCTCCCTCCATGGTGGCTGGAGGAATTAGAGTCAAATCTTTCTCTGTCCCTCTCTCCTCTTCCCCTTTTTTCTTCATTCTCCCCTTCCCCTCCTTCCTCGCCCTTCCCCTCTCCCGTCCCTTCCTCTTATATTCCAGGATCACACTACAGTCCCTACCTAAGGAAGCTGCAGGATGGAAAGGGCCATATTCTCTATAAGCAAGAAGGCAAATAATTTCTCTTGTTCCTTTTCTGTTTGTCCATGTGACAAGTGTAAACCTGCAGTGCAGTGGGAACCAATGTCTCCATTGAAGTACACTTTTCTGACTCTTGGCCTATACTTAATTTCCTCAAGGAAGTCCGAGGAAAGGCCTGCTAGTCAAGGCAGGGTATACATGTTCCTTAGTTATGTGGAATCCTGTCTTACCAAGTGCCTGTCTCCTAAGTGGCTCTCACTTCCTGCTTCTGGACTAACTTCAGATACACTGAACACAACCTCACACCTACCTTTGATTTACTTCAGGCTGCTTCCTAAAAAGCACACTTGCTGCTGTGGTCTGGATGTGGCTTCTGCCTCCAAGGATTAAGGATAGAGGCTCAGCCCTCAGTGTGGTGGTGTATACAGTGTGGATCTTCAGGAGGTTGGGCCAAGCAGTGAGATTACTGCGGCTGCTGAGCTCAGACATGACTAATACTGTTCCTGAGCGAATGGGGTGTTGTAAGAATAAGATGCCCCTCTCCACTATGGCTGTCTGTCTCATCTGTGATCTGTCTTTCCTATAGACCCTTCCTCATCATGATGCCACTTACCATACTAATGGTAATATAGCCAAGTAATATTTATATTACTAAGAATGGTAATTAAATGCGATACTGACAAGGATGAATTGATACAACTGTCCAATCTTGGATGTTCAGCCTCAGAACTGTGGCTTAAGTATTTTGCTTTTCTACATGGTTCCCAGACTCAGGTATTTTGTTATAAAACACTAAAAATAAATATAGCCAATGCCTATAAGATAGTCACTATCAATTAACTAGAAAAAAAAAACTCTATATGGATAATCAAAACTGAATATCTACATAACCAAGATGTTAGTCCAAATAACTTTAAAACATGATTTTATCACATACAAGTTATATGTGATAATAGTATATATACATATAACATACATATACATCATATACATATATATCACACAATATATATGCTTCATACTTATAACTTCATATCAAACTTACAAAATTAAATGTATATACAACTCTTAGTCATAAAAACTGGGAACTCTTATGTGAGTCTAAAGTCAAAGGCAGCCACCACCATAACTGATACCTTTACTTTGGCAGATCTTTGACAAAAAGATGTCTCTTAAGATCCCTAAACTAGTAGTAAAAATTGGGCAATCGCCGGGCGGTGGTGGCACACACCTTTAATCCCAGGGATTAATCTCAGGAGGCAGAGCCAGGCGGATCTCTGTGAGTTCGAGGCCAGTCTGGTCTACAGAGTGAATTCCAGGAAAGGCATAAAGCTACACAGAGAAACCCTGTCTCGAAAGAAAAAAAAAAAAAAAGGGCAACTTAACTAAACCAACAAGTTTAAAAAGATGGCCAATCAATGCTTCAATTACAAACAATAAATACCACTCTTAACTTTTTCTTTGTACCTTAATTATCAACTTGCACATGAACATCTTAAGCAAATTTCAAATGATTCAGTTATATACTGAAATATTTCTCCTTTTTTTTTTTGGTTTTGGTTTTTCGAGAAGCCCTGGCTGTCCTGGAACTCACTCTGTAGACCAGGCTGTTCTGGAACTCACAGAGATCCACCTGCCTCTGCCTCCTGAGTGATGAATCGGTTATTTTATTATTTATAACTATTTTACTGTTATTTTTAGATTTTTTTATTATTTATTTTCTCCAATTCTCTAAATTTTGCTACTTTTCTGTGGAGTGCTCAGGTTACAGGCATGTGCTGCCATACCCGGCTGCTGTTCTCACTTTTTGTAATGATCTGTAAGTACCACACAGATTTCCACCATCCCTATTTCCCTTCTTGCTTCCTCTCTACATATCACATTCACAGAGAGCCACTTTACTCCAAAAGTAAGAACTCCAGAAAGCCCCATGAAAAATTCTAGAACAAAATGAGAATGTCTAAAGTCCACATGCACTAGTATTTTATTCTTATACATTTGCAAATAAATTAACAACTACATCTTTCTTGTCTTTTCTTTGTTTTTGAGACGGAGTCTCACTATGCAGCTCTTGCTGGTTCTGAGCCCACTACATAAACCAGGCTAGACTCAAAATCACAGAGATCTGCCTGCTTCTGCCTCTCAAATGTTGGCATTAAAGGTGTGTACTCCTATGCCAGATGCTTTCATTATTTTACCCATACTTGGTTAAGATAACTTTTATAAGGTTTTCTGTTTTGTTTTGTTGTTACAAAATTCAGAAACTGTAACTTTTATGAGATGTAAATAGGTGAAAATATCCAAATTTGTCTTAGTAGTAATTTCATCTTTATAATTATTATAAAATTAAATATTAAACTGACATAAAGAAATACCAATACACAGCATGATCCCATATTATCAAAACATACATAGATATACACATGTTGGCATAAGGGAAAATCTGGTAAGATAAGCACTGTAAGTTAGTCTGCTGAGTAACAGTTGCTATGTCTGTAATTTTCCCTCTATATTCATTTTGATTTCCAAATTTCTCTATAAAATACATGCATAACAAGAGAAAATCACTACATGGCATTTAGAAACTAGAGCACCACAAAGGTGGTCTCTACTCTAAGGTTCTTGAAGATGATGCTAGAGACTGAACCCAGGGCCTTGTGCATGCCAGGAAAGCACTCTATCCTCTGAGCTGCTTTCCCAGTCCTACGATCCTTGGGGACCATGACAGGATCTTGTATGTCAACACATCCCAAATTAGAAGACAGTAGAGACTGGAAAAGCAAAACAAACTGAGGCTGGAGAGATGGCTCGGGGATTAAGAGCACTTGCTGCTTGTGTAGAGGACCTGGGTTTGCCTCCCAGAACCGTGGCTCACAACTGTCTATAGCTCCAGTTCCTGAGGATCTGATGCCCTCTTCTGACCTTTGTAAGCACCAGGCACACACACGGTGCACATAAATACATGCAGGCAAAATACTCATACACATAAAACAAAAATTCTTAAATCTTTAAAAAACTTTTTAAGTAAACAAAACCCAAACTGATCGTAAGTATCTCCAGGTTACCCAAGCCTTTTACTTATGCAGACAGCTAGTGCTGAAGAGTATAAGTACACAGCTATCCTGATTCAGTCACATGAGCTTCCTCATGATCTTGCCCTCTGCTGTGGCCACTGTCACTGGTAGAAACAGGTTCTTCATTAAGTACTTGCCTACTTTTTAATACTGCACTTGATCTGAAGCACATAAAAAGCAAAACACAATTAAACCCAAAGTCTTCATAAATCAGATGAACTGGTTAACAAAAGAACAATGTAAAAAATGTTTTTACCTCAGTATCATAGGCTGGATTGTAGTCATTAAAACCAGAATAAAGATCGTCTTCATCTGTTTCTGGTGCCAGGTGCACATTTTCCATCATTTGTACCTATTAAAAAATCAGCAACATAAAAATGTTCCTGGTATAAGAATTCATTTTTCTGATGCTAGAAACTGAAGCCAGAGCCTCATGCATGCTAAGCATGCTGCAAGCCACACCCAGACCTAGGAAATAATTCTTAGTTCAAACAAGTAACAGTGACATTCATTCATATTTTCCAAATTCCCCAAACTGTCAAAACACACCTCCACTACCCTCACTTCGTGTTTGCTCCACATCTTCTGTGTAAGTGGCAGGCAATGAGAGGGGTAGTTGATCACTCTGATTTTCACAGAGGTTAATGTCAAGTACAGAAAAAATGCAGTAATCAATTAAAATGTAAGGCAAAAACCATTATACCCCTGGCATTAGTGCTAATCATAAAGAGCAACAACTCACAAGGTCAGCAAGGACAGAGGGCAACCAGAATACCTAGCTACCATTAGTGAGAGCATAAAATGTTACAACTGTGTAAAAAATCTGCTGCTTCATACTATTAACCTTTTATGACCTAGAATTCTACTCTAGAGTATTTTTGTAACAGAAATGAAAACATATGTGGACCAAAATATTAATGCAAGAACATTTATAGCAATGCTGTTCCCAACAACCCCAAATGGTCAGACCAGGTTCCCTACAACAGAATGGATGAGCATAACATGGCATATTTATGCAGAGGAGTACTAGTCACAACTAGAAAATGCACAGCGACAAGTAACATGGAGTAGACACTGTGCAGAAAGAAGTCTTGCAGAAAATAACACACTGGGTATTGTTTTATTTCTGTAAGTTCTAGAACAGACAAAACAAATCTGGAGGAGAAAATAGTCAGGACAATGGCTGCTTCTTGGGGCTGGGTAGTGGAGAGTGAATAAAAAGGGGCATGAGAGAATTTTCTGGAATGACCATAAACGTTCTCTATTTTGACAAGGATTTGGGTCACACTGGCATACAAGGTGAAAACTCAGCAAAGGGACTGGGAGTGTAACACCATGGTAGAGCATCTGCCTAGAAAATCCAGCAAATATGTTCTTAGTTCAGCTCTTTGCAAATTTTACATCAAAAG
Source organism: Peromyscus aztecus (assembly GCA_902168405.1). Taxonomy (NCBI): domain Eukaryota; kingdom Metazoa; phylum Chordata; class Mammalia; order Rodentia; family Cricetidae; genus Peromyscus; species Peromyscus aztecus. The sequence continues at coordinate 35,157 of CABHPQ010001667.1, forward strand.
AAAAAAATCCTAAAAATGTCCAAACATAAGCCACATGCGGTGTATTCAGGGGGAAATTTACTTTGAAAAATACAAAAAGAAGATATATTGAGAGAGAGAGAGAGAGAGAGAGAGAGAGAGA
>CABHPQ010001669.1:7952-42056 GCA_902168405.1 Peromyscus aztecus
CTCTCTCTCTCTCTCTCTCTCTCTCTCTCTCTCTCTCTCTCTCTCTCCTTCCCTCCTTCCTCCCTCCCTCGTCTCACACCCACACTGGCACACTAATAACAAGAACCTCCCACTACACTCCGCCTCCTTTAGGACCATAACACCGTTCAGTGCTGTCATCCTGGGGACCAGACCTTTAGTATATGGACCCTTAGGGGACACGGTTAAACAACCGAATCACTGCAGCACCCAATAAATACCCTAAAAGGAGGAACACAGAAGGGTGGCCGAGGCAGACCTAGGGACGCAACAGGGACACTCCACTTAGATGTCGCAGGTCAAGTGTTTGGCGAATTTGGTGAAGTGCTTACCTGCAGCAGAAGAGGTGTGGGAGCTTATTCCACAGCAGCCAGGTCAGAGCAATCATGGCTTCCGTGCCACCGACCCCCCCCCCCCCCCCCCCCCCCCCCCCATCCCTCAAGATGCTGGATTCTGAAACAGGCAAGCAGCCTCCAGCTTGTGACCTGAGACATGAGTTGTCCATGTGCTATGTGCGAGGTACCGTTCTAAGTACTAGAGCACCTCTGTGCGTGTGAGCTAACCCAGGGTAGAGACAGATGCTGTGGTGAGGACCGCCCGAGTGATGTACCCGAGATCCCGCAGGTCAGGCACGGCTTCGTAGAGGAAGTAGCATTTAAGCTGAGCCCGGAAGCCACACCAAGTGCACCCGTCAGACCCAGGTGTCTATTGTGTGCTCACTGTGTGCTAGGCACTGTTTGGGTACTTGACTGACTCTGGGAAAGCAGAGAAGGATCTTTGCTTGGGGACGTGACTACCTAATTGGTAGAGGGTACTAGTGCTCAAAGGGTGTGTATGTGTGGTGATGATGGCACTATAATTATGAAACAGTTATATAATGTGTGCAGAGGAATAAAGTCTTATAAAAAGAGAGAGAAGATTGTAGAGCAGGGAGTGTGATTTCGGGTAGTGGTATTGTTGAGCAGATATCCTCTGAGCAGAGACTTGGAGGAGTTAGCTGCGTGCTAAAGCTGTGAAAGCAAGCTAGCACAAAGGCCCTCAGTTGGAACATGGCTGACACGTGTATAAAGAACAAGAATGTGGCCAGTGTTTGGACAAGAAGCCAAAACCATCACTGAAGGTCAGGTCTCCTGGGCCTCACAGGCCATTGAGAGGATTTTGTATTTGCTCTCTAAATAAAGTGAGTGAATGTTGGGGGAGCTACTGCAGGGTTTTGAGGCAAGGGGTGACATGGTGTAGCTTAGGTTTTTAATAGGATCACTCAGCTGCTCTGTGGAGAGCAGCCGTCAGGGGACGTGAGTGAAAGAGAGAGCCCTTTGGGACCCAGGTGTGAGGTGAGCGGAGGTGCTGAGAAGTGATGGGGTTCTGGTTGGACTGTGAGGGTAGGCCCCAGGTGTGAGGTGAGTGGAAGTGAGAAGTGATGGGGTTCTGGTTGGACTATGAGGATGGAGGTACCAGGGCCTGTCAGACTGGGGTGGGATCTGGGGAAAGAGAGGAGACTGTGTGTGGGTTAGGTCTGAGCAATTGGAAAGAGAACCACATCCAGTGAGATGGAAAGGCCTCAGTGGAGTAGGTTTTATATTAAAGATTAGGGACAAGAATTATAAGAAAAAGGAATCCTTTTATTTTCTCTTGTATTTGAAAATGTTACTGGATTTTAGGCATTTAAAGAAAATAGCCATACAGGAGTCCTATGGTGGCTCATAACCATCCATAGCTCCAGTTCCAGGGGCTCTGGTGCACAGGCACCAGGCACACACATAGTACATGCATACCTGCACACACACACACACACACACACACACACACACACACACACACACACAGGTAAAATGTGCATTCACATAAAATAAAATAAAAAACTTCAATCATAAACTCATTAAGTTTGGTGCACTTCAAGAAGTTAGTGGTTGATACCTCTAGGGTGTCAACTGTTTCCCCAGTCTTTAGAATGTTAGAAACTAATGTTTCTCTGAAGTGTTAGAACCAATAACATTGGATTTTTCAACTTCAAGTTCTACTATGACCCTTTTGATGCTTTTTTCCTTCTTAAAATATTATGATTAGTCATTGATAAAGATAAAAAAATTGGGGTTGGGGATTTAGCTCAGTGGTAGAGTGCTTGCCTAGCAAGCGCAAGGCCCTGGGTTCGGTCCTCAGCTCTGGAAAAAAAAAGATTAAAAAAATTATATAGCGGAGCTCTTTGCTTTGTGGCAAAATGGGGTTAAATATAAAATCTAGGACCTTTATTCTTCCTTCAGAGCAGCTGGAGCATCATTGTAAGTTAAGACCCAAGATCCAGTGGTACAATCAGTCCATAGCAGTCCAGACATCAAAGAGCGATGTGGTGAACACAGCCAGTCTCTCAGGAGGACGGGGGTGGCAGAATCATCTACAAACAAGGAGCCGAGGCCCGGCTGGAGACCTAGTCATTGGCAGCTCCTGAGTCAGGAAAGAGGCTGGCAGTGCTTGAGGGCCACACCACACCGGTGATTGCCTTTAGTGACCTCCAAGTTCAGATGCATGAGCTGGTCATCATGACTTCATATGCAGGTGTGCTGTATAAAACATGGAGAATTGAAATGCACCGAAAGTTGTCTTTTACTCTTCCATATGCGTAGGACACTTTCCCTAGACAGTTCAGTCTTATGGATAGGAGAGGGATAGGACCTGGGAATTTTTGTAGTCTGCATTGTCTATCAAGAATGAAAGTGAACAAATGATTATTACATTTCTATCAAGACGGAGACAAGTTGAGAGGAAGGGATGAATAAGAAAACAGGCCGAGTTAGCAGAGGCCCAATGCCCGTGTGTTTAACTTTCAAGGAAGGGCTGTGTTCAGTTAGTTTCACCTACACTGAAAAGAGGAAGGCTGGTACAAACACATTGCCAAACCAACATGCCCATCCACTCTTTTATTGAGTAATAAAAATATTGGGGGCACAGCTCAGTAGTGGGACACTTGCCCAGTATTCAAAAGACCCTGGGTTCAATCTCAGAACTTAAAGAAAGCCCAGTATGGTGGTTTACACCCAGCCCTCAGGAGCTGATGGAGGGGGATTACCACAAGTTTGAGGCCAGCCTGGGCTACATAATAAGTTCTTGGCTGGCTAGGGCTACACAATGGGATTCTATCTGAAGTCAAACAATTAACAGCAATGATATTTAAAAAAAAAAACAGCTTGACTATAATTATGTGAGAGTCATGAGGGTGAAGACCACATCTTCGTGTGGCAGCCAAAGACATGCTGTCGTGTACCCTCGTCAGCCACCAGCTGGAGAGTTGTATACCCCCCTTAAAGCAGTAGCGTGACCGTCAGCAATGGTCTTTGCTTCTAGGAGTCCAAATTGCTGTGCAAAGTGTGCTTTTGCCATGAGACTTAACGTCGATCCATTCCTCAAGCTTCTTAAGCCGCCCCTCTTGGCCGTAGCAAACTGTACGCCTTGAAGTAGGATGCTCTGTGCTTGTTTGGAAGCTGGTGTAACTCCTGTGATGGAAGCACCATGAGAAGAGAGGGTGGGGATGGGCTGTGCACACTCTGCACTTTATGGATGCAGAATTGCGGTGGGACCTTCGACGAACACATTATAGCTTAACCATGTTTCATGGCAGGGTCAATTTTCTCTCTGCCTTCAGATGGTAGAGTCCACATTATACCCATGGTCATAGGATGTAAGTGTCAGAGCTGGTCTTATATAGTCCTGGGCCTAGACTGGCCATCCTCACCCAGTCCGATGGCTGCCTGTGTTTCCTTGTCTAACCCCTGGACTACGTGTTGTGATGATCTGTTAGCCAAGGGACAGCTCTCTTGGGTTCAGAATAAGGACAATCTGAGACCACGCCTCAAAGGTGCAATGCTGAACTACCTTGTCTCAAGCTGGAGATATTTCTAAGCGACTAAGTCCTATAAGGTACAAACCTGTGGTCCTTTTGGCCCTTTTTTTCTTTTTTCTCAGTGCTGGGACTAGAATCCAGGCACTGAGCTATCCCCCTCGTCCAGTGTCACAAGGGCTCCTCTGTCACTGACTCTGGAGATGGGAATGGCCCTCTTCTTTAGCCTCCCATCCTAGAACTGCAGCTGCTGACATTGTTCTAAAGAAACCCTGGATTCCCAAGGCTGTTCCTGAGACTTTTTCTTAGAAAGACAATCCTGGTTCCACTTAAGATTTCAGCCGGGCGGTGGTGGCGCACGCCTTTAATCCCAGCACTCAGGAGGCAGAGGCAGGTGGATCTCTGTGAGTTCGAGGCCAGCCTGGTCTACAGAGCGAGTTCCAGGAAAGGCACAAAGCTACACAGAGAAATCCTGTCTCCGAAAAAAGATTTCTGGACTTTCTGATGGTGCAAAAGCAATACCTGTTTAGTAAAAGCTGTTTACATTCGAACTTCGCTTTTTCCCCCTGGGCTAGTGATATTGTTCAAATGGTCTCATGCAGTGTTGGGCGGCAGCAGCAAGCTGCAAGTCACTGTCATGAGAGGAAACGACTGACCCTCTACATCTAGCCTGTTGCCGAGTTAGCATGTTCAGTATGTTAGGAGCATTCAATGCCTTCCTTAGTGATGGCAGCTTCGTTTAAGATGTGTTTATCAGGATATAGCTCCATCCATATTTAAGGGCCCATACATGCATCGTAAATGTGACTTATGGAGTGATTAGGCAAAAACTGAATTGACAGCAAGCTGCCTATAGCTAGAGTTATATTGAGATGTGGCTGCCTCTAATGCCTGTCACCTTCCAGACCCACAGTGCCTTGCAAACCTCACCCTGGGGTTGTAGCCAAGGGGGAGAGGAAGAGTAACTTTCTGGTTTGGGGGGGGGGGTAAATGGATGCAAAGCAGGACATTTCCTTACTGCTTGTATTGACTAAGGACAGAACGTTAATCCCAGCAACACAGGATGGCTTCATGCACATGCACCATTGGGGAACCTTCCTGGCTGAGCACTAAGGTAGCTTGGGGGGGCAGGACAGTGAAGCTGAAAAATCACCAGCCCTAGAGCCAAGTCACCCCAAATTTGGATCCCCATATTAGTCTCCACGTTGCTGTGTAACTTGAAGCTAGTTACTTGATACCTTAGATGCTCAGGTTTTTGTTTTTTGGATTTTTTTTTTCATCTGAGAAGCAAGGATAAAATACACACACTGAGGACTCCCAGAAGGTTCAGCAAAAGGAAGTGCCAGGTGAGCCACCTAGGGAGTTGGGCAAGTTTCCTACCACGTGACCTAGCAGTCATGTTCCCAGCTGTTCACCCAAATGCTAAAAACTTAAGCCCATACAAACACCGATATAAGAATGTTTCCAGTAGCTCGGAAGCAGCCAGGACACTTCAGTAACTGTAATAAACTATTGTACATCTGTGTAGCTGGAGTTTTCTCCAGTCCTGCTCAGACCTGCAGCCACTCAGACCCAAATAAACACACAGACGCTTATATTATTTAAACTGTTTGGCCTAATGGCTCAGGCTTCTTGCTATCTAGTTCTTGTATCTTAAATTAACCCATTTCTATTCATCTATAAGTTGCCACGTGGCTCGTGGCTTACCGGTACCTTACATCTTGCTTCTCATGGAGGCAGCAGCTGGCAGCATCTCCTGATTCCGCCTTCCACTTCCCAGAATTCTCCTCTCTGCTTATCCTGCCTATACTATACTTCCTGCCTGACTATTGACCAATCAGCATTTTATTTATCAATCAATCAGAGCAACACATTCCCAGCATTCCCAGCACATCTCTGTGGTGAACTGTTGCTGAGCAGCAAAAGAAATGAGCCGGCAGACGATGAAAAAAGACACAGAAGACCGTGACCGCATGTTGATCGGTACAATACGCCAGTCTGAAAGGTCTCCCCACTGGGACCCCCAACAACATGACGGTTGCTCTGAGGGAACAGGGTGAAAGGTTGGGGAAGCGGATTCTTTGACTCCAGTTTCAGAAGAGTCAACCCATGATTGGTTATCTCCATTGCTTTGCGTCTGAGGCAAGGCCGAAGCATTGTGGCCGCGGGAACATGAGGTGGAGGTTGCTTACCTCGCGGCAGCCGGGAAGGGGCACAGCACACACCACATCCTTCGTTCAGGCGCTCCTTTCCACCCAATAGGCCCATCACCTCCCAGGGGTGCTATTCAGTCATGAATCTATCAGTACACACACCCATGAAGTTAGAGCTCAGAGAATCCAATCACTCCCCGCTAACTCCCTGTTTCTGAATTCTGTTACATGGAAAGCCAGGCCCTCAACACGTGGACCTTCTGGAGGGATGCCTCCTATCCAGAACTGTGCAGTGACATTCTAGAAAAGGCAAAACAATAGGAACGGTGAAAAGGCCAATGGTTGGCCAGTGTTGAGGAAGGAGTGTGAGTGTGTGTGTGTGTGGGGGGGGCAGGGGATAAAGGATGCCTCCGTGAAGCATCAGATACTTGGAGCAGGGAAGCTGTTCTGTGTGACACGGTGCAGCACAAAACCTTTATATAATCTGTGGATCTAAAGAAGTCAGTCAGTTGTCTAAAAGATGAAATAGGATAAGCATCCAATAGACCCAACTTCCCACCTAGCACACAGTGTGTGCCAATGAATGGTCGGGTTGTTTGTTTGTTTGTTTTCATTTTGCTTTATTCTCATTCCATTGTTATGTGAGCATAACTTCTGTTTGCATTTCACAAATACAGGGCTGCTACCAAGTGAGAACTAGCTACCCTTTACAGCAACAGATGGGTACAAAGGGTGCAGTGTTCTTTCTCTTGCTCCCTTTCTTAGACCAAGTTAATGATAATTCGTTGCCAAAACCAAGGGAAGGAAACTGGCTTGTGCAGGAGTTCTGATTTAGGCACCATGATTCGTAGTCGGTGTGAAGTCTGGGTCTGGACTTGGTTAGTCACCAGGCGGTTGCGATGGACTACATCTTGAGTTGATTTTTTTTCCCCAGACCCTGTATTGTTATGTAAAATGCTCACTTGAGTCAAGAAATGCTCCAATATAGTATCCACACTTGTCCTGTGTGAAGTTTCTCTCTCTTGTTTCAGAGAGCTTTTGTGAACGCTGTTTGTTCGTTTGCTTGTTTCGTTTTTTTTTTTTTTTTGGTGTGGCTCAAATTAATGTGGGAAGGAAAGGCAGGTAATATAAGTTTGAATGAAATGCTAAATCATTCAAGGGTTACAAAGTATTAAAATGGTGCCTAGAAACCTTCGCCAGCGCCTAATGGAGGGAGAGGATTATATCGTTAAATGAAAAGCAACCTATTTATGACTGGAACTCTTCTTGCCAGAGTCTCCGTCCTCCTGAGATGCTAAGAAACCCTCCAAAGTGACCCCGTCCAACAAAACCTTGAATCCAGTGCAGCAATGTGGAAGTTGTCAAGAGTGTACAATAAATAGACTTTGAATTTACGGTGCTCTTAGAACTTAGCGTTACATTCTCTACCTTCTCTCTTGGCGGCTTCTCATGGCTCATTCCAGAAACATGGAATTATAAGCAATCAGACAAAGCTGGGAGAGAAACTTCCTCTTTCTTCTATGTGTGTATTTGTGAATGTGTGTAGGTCAGAGGACAAGCTGTAGGAGTTGACTCTCTCCCAACACCATGTGGGTCTCGGGCATTGAACTCAGGTCATCAGGCTGGGTGGCAGGCACCTTTACCGGCTAAATACCTTCCTTACACACCTGTGCGTGTACATGCACACTCATATACCTTGTACATGTGTACTGGAAACTCCAATGCCTGTTCACTGTCTGTCTTTTGTCTGGCCTCTGTTACTATTATAAGTTGAGTTCTCGGGTTCCTGAACTGTGTGGAGGATGAGAGACCCTCGATGGTCCAAGTGTCCGCGAGAGGCTTACATGGTGAGATGGTCGTGGTCTGGCTTCTGTGGATCTTAAGGAATCATTGGCCTGAGGAAGGTGTGGAGCTGAGCCGTAGAGGGAGACAAGTGAGCTTAGAGCGGCCCAGGCAAAGCAGAGAAGGTATTTGGGGGGAATCTGGGAACAGACTGGGCAAGACTAGAAACTTCTTTTTCTCTAGTTGCGTCCCAGGAGAGGGACTGATTAGGGCCAGAGGATATTGCTCCCAAAACCCAGATTGAGGGGCGAGGCTGTGGAGGGCAAGCGAGGGCAGCGGAATTGGTTGTAGGCTGGTGTCCTGGAGAGGTTGCTCAGCTGCGCCTGCTGAGCCCGTGTTGGGGCCCTGCCAGCCATGGAGAACAAGCCAGGCTTCAGTCCTGGCTGGAGACATATTGTTTTCCCACAACTACTGTCATTTAAACGGGATCCAATTTCTTGGCCTGAGCAAAGTGTTCCCGCCGAGGACACACACTCTGCTAAGGGGCAAGGCAAATCCTCTGTGGAACTGACTGGACTTTCCCATTCTGAAGCAAGCAGTGTTGGGGGAAGAGTGAGGAGTCGAGTTCGCTGCCCCCGAACTACACAGAGTTCAAATGGAGTTATGTAAGGGGCATCCACTGTGACTGGAATTGAACTTGTTTGGGGGGATCGGAGCACTTCCCTGTGTCCTCGTCAGGAACCCTGGAATCCTGAGGCAGGGGTGGGCAGCAAAGGCTGAGGCTCTGTGAGAGAACTCTGCCATGGCTGTCCTCTCAAGGAGCTCAGCTTCTGCGGTGACATCTGAAGAGGGGGCAGACTCTGCTACAGGAAGCAGACGCACAGCGTGGGGCTAGTGCCAGGACACTGGGCATCTCCAGCTCTCCTACCGCTGGCTCCCGGTGCCTCTGGGCCTCAAGCGTCAGCTCCAGAGCTTCATCCCCCAAAGACAAGTCTTTTTAATTTTGTGTTTGTTTCTGTTGCCTCCCCCCCACCCCCCAGCACAGTTAGTTACCTTGACACATGCTGTTGTCTCAAGAGAGAGCTTATCCAGCCTTACTCAATGTTTCTAGTCAGTCTCTGTTTTCTCTCTCCCTCCTTCACCACAAGGGGTGTGTGTGTGTGTGTGTGTGTGTGTTGTGTGTGGTGTATGAGTGTGTGTGTGTGTATATGGTATGTGTGGTGTGTGTGGTATGTGTGTGTGTGTGTGTGTGTGTGTGTGTGTGTGTGTGTATGGTATGTGTGGTGTGTGTGGTATGTGTGTGTGTGTGTGTGTGTGTGTATATGTGGCGCGCGCGCATGTTAGAAACCAGAGGATAGCCTTGGGTGTCATTCTTCAAAAATATTCACCTTTCACTTAAACTCAGACCCTCATGATGACAAAGCAAGCATTTTTATCAACCACTCTCTCTCCAGCCCGGTATTGCTAGTTTTTCTCGTGTGTTCTCAGTGATGTGTTTCCAAGCATCCTGCCTCAAGTCGGGTCATTTTTATAACTTGAAATGCTAGGGTCAGCCAACTGGTTAGATTACTGTTAGAAATTTGAGTATTTAGATGTGAGGAGGCCATGACAAAGGGAACCCGGAACAAAATGTTAGCCTCCCTTCAGTCCGTTGTCCCTCCTGATTCCACACGAAAGGTTGCCGGAGGCCACCATTCTTTGAATTTGGGCAGGCTCTCTTGTTAGGCCAGCTTTGTGTTGGCGTGTTTGTGGGTGGGAGGTGGGGAAGAAGATTAGCAGTGGGGAGTGTGGAGAAAGCTGTTAGAAGGGAGTGTGTGCAGGGGCTGGGGCAGGGTCCAGGAGCCACCCGCTGACAGCAGAAGAGTGTTCCCAGGCATCTGGCAGGGAGGACCCCTCCCAGCCTCTGGGGAACTGAACAGAAGATGACAGCGGATACAGAGGGGGAGCTCTGTGGCAGAGTACCCCCCAAATGCAGTGAGACCCACCCAAAAAGCAACGTGAGAGGTGGCCTGACTTCTGGGCAGCCTCACCGTCACACGAGGTCAATCAGGTCACAGGGCACAGCCAAGTAAGGTGCCTTCCAGACTCGATGCTGTGATCTCGAGATGGTGCTGGCAAAGATCTCCCACGAGAAGGAACAATTAGCCAATTCATTATGTTGACATTTCTGGCCACCACAAGGCCAGTATTTTACAAAATAAGGCCTTTTCCCTTAATTGGGGTTGTGACAGATAAAAAGTGTGTTCCCGGCTGACTCGTGGTGTCCACGTGGCCGGCCCTATTATCCCCACTTGGCCTGCCCCGTCTGTGTAAGAGGGCTCGCCCTGTGTGCCACTCTTGGCATCGCCGTAAAGGATTCAGAGGGAATAAACACGGGGTCGTCCGCTTCCTGTTCTTCATCCAGAAGAGAGGACTCATTCATACACACAGACCAAGAGCCAGCAAACTGCGGTGGTTCAAGAGCAGGAAAATAAAATGGGGGTGGAGAGGGGTCATCTAAAAACCAGTTCATGTGAGGAAAGCCCTAACGAGAAGTCTAGAAACCATTTCAAATGAGGAGCAGGTATATTTAATATGGAAGAGGGAGACCGAACAGGGCTGCAGGCATCGCCTGAGATGCTCGGAGAGGCAGCAGAACGCAGTGTGTGATGTTTCAAAGCATGACCAAGAAGCCCGGTTGTCTGGGTTCAACTTGCTTAGTACACTTCAGGCAGTTGTGACCTTGGCGAGTTCCTGACCACCGCGCTTCACTTTCCTGCTAATCAGAGTGAAGATAGCGTGGCGTCCATCTTTAGAGCTGTTAAGGCGAATCGAGCGGTGATGGTCAGCTTCAACTGCCAGCTTGGCCCAACCTAACATCACGTGGGGGAAAGAGTCTCAATGAGGAATTGTCTTGATCAGGTTAGCCTGTGGGGATGTCTGCGTGAGGGAATATCTCCACTGCAGTTATTAATGTAGGGAGATGCAGCCTGCTGGTCGGAAGCCCACTTGCCTCGTTTCAGACCCTAGACTGTGTGAGAGCAGAGAAAGGAAGCTGAGCGCTAAGCATGCTCAGCTCTGTCCCTCGGCCCGTGGCTGTGGCTGTGATGTGATGAGCTGCTTCAGACCTCTACCGGTGCGACTAAGGGACGGATTGTCGTCCCCTGGGACAGAGAGTCGCAGTAGATCCTTCCTCAGTTCTCTTTGCCAGGATGTCTCATCACACAACAGAACTGAGAACAGGACAAGCAGGTGAGTCCGCGACAGGCAGAACACTGCCTAGCAGGGTGAGCGCGGTGCGTTTTATCACTGTGTATCAGAAGGTTACACCAGATAACCCGAGAGGAACAGTGCCGGAAAACCCGCCTAACATACAGCTTAACATCTCCTGTAATTAGTTTCCCCAAAAAGTACCTTGAGAAGTAATGAGCCAAGAAAATGATAGAATTGAATGAATTATTCTGTAGCCCAGACCCATGTGGGGGTCTGTCTTTCTAGTCACGTGGTCCGGATTTTGACTTTCGCACCCCCCAGGCATCTCCTACCTAACTATCCAAGCATGTCTCTCAATCTCGCTTCTACTGACCCCTCCTGTATGTAGTTTTCTCTGTGTTATTATTATATGTGTGTGCACACACACGTGTATGATGTGTGTGCGGGTGTGTGTGTGTGTGTGTGTGTGTGTGCCACCTTGAGCATGCGGAAGTCAGAGGACAGTTCTGGGGGCAGGGGGTTCTCTCCTTCCACCATGGGAGGGGTTGAACTCAGATCATCTAACTTGCTCAGGTGGCATCTTTACCTGCTGAGCCATCCCCCTGGCTTCTCCAGTTTGATTCCAGCAGTGACAGTTGCAGTCACCCAGTCACTCACGCTAGAACTTGGCAGCCTACTATCTTGGATGACGCCTCTTGTCTTAACCCATGGCAGGATATCCATTCCCTTTCTGTACCCTCATAGTCCATCTGCTTTTCTCCATAGCCCCTGCCTCCATCTTGGGTCAAGGGCCTTGGTCATTTTTCCCCTCCAGTGACTTTCTAACTATATCCCTCTGGTTCTACCCCTGCCTGTCTCAAGGCCAGAAAACCCACAAAGAACCATGGAGTAGGAAAACTCCTCCCACCCGCTCTGAGTTTTGGAAACCCAGGGTCATAGTGCACCCCCGCACTGTCTGTGCACCGGCCTCCTTGTGCTCTGCTCAGCCACGTGCACGGGCCCCTCTTTCCAGCACATTCTTCTAGCTATAGTTAGAATCGTTTTGCTAGCTAGAAACTGGGCCACGTCGCTTTTGTTCCGGCCTCGCCCGCATCCCCTGTCTTTCAAGGTTTCCTATGCCCTTGGGCTCCAAAGCAAACCCCAGCTTCGTCCCGTCTGCAGGCCCTGCTCTGTGTCATTTTTGGCTTCTTTATCAAATAGACATTAATCAGGGCAGCAATTTTGCTGTAAAAACATGCTCTGGGGCAGATCACAGAATGTAAGCTCTTAAAGAAAGCTTAGAGACCTGGCCTAGAGCCGAGGCCACAGATTGAACCCTTAGGGCCGCAGCCAGCCTACACACACATTTTGCTTGGCTTATACAGCATTCTTAAATGTCTTTCTTTTTTTTTTTTTAATTCATTGACACTATGTAAAACTAGGAGATTTTAGCCAAGGATGGGGGTGCACGCCCGTTATCTTGGCACTTGGGAGGTGGAGGCAGGAAGATAAAGTATTCATGACCAGCTTTAGTACAGAGGAAGTTCAAAGCCAGCCTGGGTTATGTGAAACCCTGTCTCAAAAACAAAACAAAATAAAACAGAAAACCAAAAACCAAAAATCCAAACCAAAACAAAAAAAACAAACCAAACAAAACCCAGAGAGATTTTACCTAAAATCTGTGGCTTTCTTCTCAAAGATGTGATGTGGAGACATTGGCTGCCTTTTCCAGAGCTACAGTTAACTCCTGCTGAGCAGCACTGACCCCTAATTGGGGCGTGTCCTCGTGGGTCTCCTCAGCACCTGTGGGTCTGTGTTTATACTTATTTATAGTCTCTGTCACACCCTTGGAGAGATTTGCACTCACAGTGTCTGGAACTGGTTCAATCCTTTCATTTCACAGATGTAGAAGGTGAGTCCGTAAGGTGTCACACCAGTCTCTAGACCATGGGACTGGCTCATGATCTATCATGTGGCTTCTGATCTCTGTATTAGACACACTACGCAGCTTGGTTTGATAAGTCTCCCCGCTGTGTCTGCTGGCTAATGTTCCCTCAGTTATTCTTGTTAGTATTTGTAGCCACGTGGAAGCTGGAACATCTGGAAGGGGAAGATGGCATTCTAAGAATGCCCCTACTTTGTAGGAGACTATAGCCCAAATGTGAAGGAAACTATAGCCCGAATAAGCAAGGAGAAGAAATGGGAGAATTGAATGTGACAGGGAAGGTAAATCTGGCCCCCAGCCTCGTCCTTTGTTGTAGGATGGCAGGGAGAAAGCTGGGTTGCTCTCTTCCTGTTGACCTGCACATGAATATAGAGAGCTATGAGTCAGTGTCAGAAGGGTGAATTGTTGGCATCTGTGCCCTATACCATATTGTCACTTTGATACAATTACTGTGGACAGTGTTATGGCTAAGAAAAAGGAAAACGTAAAGTTTTCCTCAATGAGCAGTGACCTTGGCCAATCAAAAGGAACTGGAGTGACCTGTGCCTCAGAGCCTTAACTCATATGAAAAACTTCCTCCTGGGGTCCTTTAGTGAAGGAGATGACATTCATCCTTGGGGAAATTAGCCTCAATAGCTGCCAGAAGCTCCTAGCTCCTGGGTCCTCTTGCATCCCATTGAATCGTTGCTATGAAGCTGAAAGACAGATGTGTTAATTAATTTCCTGATGCCTTGATAAAATGCTCTGACCAAAAGCAATTTTAGGAAGATTTATTTTGGATTGCAGTTCCAGAGGGATGGCATCCATCATGGCAGGGAGGGTGTAGCGTGGTATGGCAGCCGAAAACAGGAAGCTGGTTGATCACATCTTTATACACACACAGGAAGTAGAGAGTGAGAAAAAAAAAGTGGGGTGTCCCCTCCGAGCCCTTCCCCAGTGACACACTTCCTCCAGCAAGACTCTCCCTCCTGAAGGTTCCATAACCTCCCCAGACAGTATCTCCAGCTAGGGCCAAAATACTGTTCAAATATGTGTGCCTGTGTGGGATATTTCTCATTCAAACCACCACACAAGGCTACCCCTTGTCATGACTGACTCTATAGACAATCCTCCTGGCAGGCTTCCTTTTTTTTTTTTTTTTCCTTAGGGGGTTGGGGAGGGACAGGGTGTCATGTAGCCCAGGCTGGCCTTGAATCTGCTATGTAGCCAAGGACGACCTTGAACTTTAGCTCCTTCAGAGAGGCAGGGCATTTATGAAGGGAAATTGTAACGGGACAAGTTCTCAGAGAGACAGTGGGTGGGCACACGGCATGTAGTCACCTTCTGGGTCTGTTTCTATTGGGCCGTTCTCTTTTGTCTTGACCGCTGGAATCCTGAAATGCCTTGTGATGCTTGATGGCACTTTAAGCATTAACATGCTGTATGTTGGTAGTCAGTCCTTGCACAGGGGAGGTGCAGGTAGGCGCACTCTTGGGGTTCACGGGCTACCCTGCCTAAGCTAATTGGTAAGTTCCAGTCTAGTGAGAGACCCTGTCTCAAAAACAAGGTGGACAGAACCTGAGGAAGAACACATGGAGTTGTCCTGTGGCTTACACACACACACACACACACACACACACACACACACACTCACACACACATACACATACATACACACACATGCACACATACATACACACATGCATACACACACACACACACACACACACAACATACACACACACAGGTACACGGGCACACATACAGGCATACATGCATGTGTGCATATGGGGCAGGGAGGGAGAGGAGAGAGAAAGGGAGGAGAGAAACATGTTGTCCAGGACCAGGCTTAGCTGTAGAATCAAACTCTCTTTCAAACTTCTGAGTCATGGCTTAGAAATGGAGATCAGATTTACGATGCGGGGATGTCATCTCCTACTAACAGCGGACTAATGAGCCTGGTGATTTATGCTCCGAAAGGCACTCGTGCATGAATAGGCTCACACTGTTGCTGTTTGTTTCTAGAATCCCAGGGACTTTTATCTCTTTTTCCCCTTTAAAAAGCATACCCGAAAAGTGAGCGATAATAACTCAACACCACCCGCTTCCACTCCTTACCCTCAGACAGACAACAATAACTTTTTAATTGCTTCTGCTAATGTATTGAATTGGTTGGATCAGTGAAGATAGGAAGCATGTTTTTCTTCTTATTTTTTTAAGAATTCTCTGCCACTGAATTCTTTCAGCCAAAGAATGTTGGCTCCTACTAATCCCTCTTCACTTCAGGCTTTGTTTCTTTGGTGTGTGAATCCATTGCTGCTCTGGGCTCTGCCTATCTTTTCAGGAGTGGGCCCCTTTCCTTGCTAGGCTGTGGCTCGTGCAGAGGTGGCCATAATGATTGAGCTAAGAGAGGTGGGGCGGGCAGTAGGGAGCAGCAGCGTCTGGGCCCTTGTCAAACACCAGAATGTCCACAGTCAGAGCAGCTTGAGAGCAACTCTGCCCCAGCGAAACCGCCGAGCTCTGGAGGACACCGTGACCCAAGCTAACGTAATCATGGACAAGGTAGCATTTTCCCACTGAGTAGAAGGTTGTTTTTTTTACCATGTTCCAAAACACTGGCTCCGGTCAAGTGCGTGCTTGGGTTGTATTTATGATACTCTGCATGACTGTTTGCTGGCACTCTCCTTGGAGTCCATGGTAGCGTCCATTCACCTCCCTCCCGGTCGCCCGCACTTCACCTGCAGGCTGCAGTTGGGACACAGCCCCTTCTCATGGTCAGTGTTGTAGCACACTCTCAAATGCTCCCAGTAACTGGCTGTGCAAAACATGAAACCCAAAGCAGACGGGGCATATGTAGATGAGCCATTGTTCTCCATCTCTATAATTTCCTAAGTTTGATAGTACTTCAGTTTTCTTTCTTTTTTTTTTTTTTTTTTTTTTTGGTTTTTCGAGACAGGGTTTCTCTGTGTAGCTTTGCGTCTTTCCTGGAGCTCACTTGGTAGCCCAGGCTGGCCTCGAACTCACAGAGATCCGCCTGGCTCTGCCTCCCGAGTGCTGGGATTAAAGGCGTGCGCCACCACCGCCCGGCAGTACTTCAGTTTTCTAACCATAAAAGCTGCTTCTGTGCTCCTTGGGACAGCCACACAAAGAAATGCTGCCAGGAAACTGGGAGAATGTGACAAGGGACTTTCTGTGTCATTTCTTCCTCCTCCTCCTCCTCCTCCTCCTCCTCCTCCTCCTCCTCCTCCTCTTCCCCTAGCACTTTTCTGCTGAAGGAAGAAATTGAAAGTATTGCTTTGGCCCAGACTTGAACCCCAGCACTCGGGAGTCAGAGGCAGGGGGAATCTCTGAGTTTGAGGCCAGTTTGGTTTACAGAGTATGTCCCAGGACAGCCAGACAGGCTACACAGAGAAACCCTGCCTCAAAAGGAGGGGGAAAAAAGGAAGAAAGAAAATATTACTTTGAAGCTTTGTTTTTCAGAGTTTGTATTATTGATCTCTGTGGAACTGATCCCACTTAATTCACAGGAGGGTTATGTCATGGTAAAGCTGCTCTGACCTGAGAATATCCTAAGTCGCAAATGCGTTTCAACATACCTACCCTGTTGAGCACCTGTGCTTGGTAGTAATCATCCTCACAGTTGAGGATCGGGTATCTCAGGGAGAGGATACCGTGGGTGGTAGCTAGCTGGCCAGGAGCCGCAGCCCAATTTGCCACTACCCAACACCACAAGAGAGAAACATACCACAAATACCTGGAAAAGATCCAAATTCTAAATTTGAAATATACTTTCTACTGAATGGATCTCATTCTGCTTCATTATAAAGTGGAAAACCCTGGAGCCAGGGGCCATCCGAGTGACATTCACACCGAAGGATGAGTTGGATGATGTGACAGCTGAGTGCAGCCCCTGGTGAGTGGTCTTCCTAAGAGCTCTCATGCTAGAAATAGGGTATTCATTTACCAAAACTGAGGGGCCGTTGGTTATGTCCACATCTTCTGCAGTCCGGGGGATGCAGCTGACCTATAGAAGGTAGAAGATGCCACTGACCAAATGAAGCACGTTGGAAAGAAATGAGTGAGCATTCCAGGCGTCTCTTTGAACCCACTCATCTTTTGGTCAATCACTGTTCACATCGTCTCTCCAAGCAGATATTACCAGACACGTCTTCACAAAGGGCTTAAATCAATCCTGACAAATAAGTTTCTGTTGTCGGCTTTGTTTGTTAGAGTGTATCTCCCCCTAAACTGTGTGACAGGAGCTGTTCCCTCTAGGATTCTATAGCTGTAGCATGGATTGCTGAAGCATGTAAGAATCATCTTCTCCCTTCAGGGATATAGGATTCTTATCCAGAGGATTCAGATTAGCCATCCAATAAGAGTGTATGTGTATCTTCACCATTTGAGAATTGCACTCAAACTAATTGAGATGACTTCCTGGTCATTCTTTTTTTTTCTCTTGAGATTTGTGGACGACATCTATATATCTCATCAGCATCGTAGCAGACTGTCTGGAAGAACCCAGACTTTCAGCCAGCCAGAGCTGGATTTAAATCAGTCTCGGGCACTTCCTAGTTAGTATTTGGGGCATGTCATTCAATGTCTTCTAATACTAACAGCTCCTTTTTGAGAAGTTGATGATACCTGTCTTGTGGCAGTGGTTCTGAGAGCACAAGTATTTCTTTGTCTCCCCAATCCTTGTTTTAAAATGATACGGACAAGAACACACTTGTATGGGAGCTCTCGGGAACCAGAAGGGACTGTGCTAGGAACTGTCCCTAAGCTTGGAGCAGAGCAGTTGCTGTATCAGTCACGCCGTCATGAAGGAAATGACTTCATTTGGTTTCCTTCCCTTATCTACACAGCAGCTAGACGGGAGCTGTGGGGCTGGCTAGCCTAGGATAAGGGGTGACGAACTGGGTTGTGAGGACCTGTTTCACACGGCTCTTTCTCAACCCCTTCCTGGTGGAAGAAAAAGCCGCAGTACCAGACAGACCCTTTAACACAGGATGCCAGGGACCCCGACCCCAGAGCGGGAGACGTATCAGTTACATGTTCCCTCTGCTTCCTCCATCCACCTCCTTCATGGTTTTGGTTGTTCCAAGCATGACAAGAGCTACCCTAACCCTGACAAGTAGTTACAGGGCTCTTTGATTTTATGTTCTGCCTGCAAGACGCCTGAGTAAGACAACAGTGTCTTCAGCAGAATCGGAAGAACTTACTAGCATGCGGACACCTGCCTCCATGAGGAATTTCAGCCACGCTCTTTGTACCAGAGGCCCATCTGTCGCTCACATTGTTAATTCAGACCGTCGTCCTTCTTAAGCCAAGGCTGAGGCAGCAGTCAGTTTTGTGGAAAGATCTCTTTAATAAGAAATGAATAAAACTATCAATACTAAATAAAGTAGACCACTGTGAAACTTGGGTCAAACCCCACTGGGAAGGGTACGTGCAATGAACTGCATTATGTAACAAGCTGCCTTTAATAGCTGCCATGACTCTCTGTTGTTCTAAGGGAAAGTGGCCAAGGCTGAAGCCAGAGCACATGATATGATTTGAAAGCGCTGCAGCCTCTGGAAATGTTCCTCTGAGAGATGTCCAGAATCAGGGTTCACTGTGATTTATGGTTGTTCTAAATGTTTAATACTTTGGACATTTTCAAAGCTATACCCGCTGCTTCCAGAAGCCTCTGCTGCTTTGGAAGATACTTTTCAAGTGGAATGTTTTAGAACTATGCGGAGGCGGGGGAGGGGGGAGGGGGGATCGTATTGTACTTGATCGTGAGTGATCCCCGTGGGTGAGAGGCATGAGACTGTAAGGCAGGGCCCACGGCCTTTCCCCAGCTGCTTCGAGGACCCAACATCGGGTTCACTGGAGAGAATGATTCCAAAGTGGCGGCCCCTTCTGTCAGCCAGCGAGCCGGGCCAGAGGCTCCCCAGACCTCCAAGCCCTCGCTATCAGGTGTGGCTGGCAGGCAGGATGGAGGTTAAGCCATCAGAAACAGAAGGGCAGTGGAAGCTTTGCTGGCACAATCCACAAAAATAACGGTGAAGAAGATTGTGATGGGGCCGCGATGAAGCCCCATGGGAGAGTCTTGAGAAGGAAGCTCTAACAGTGATATGGGGTTGGGGGCTAGAAGGAAATGGTGACGTTGGAGTGCTTTAAAGGGAACAAAGCCAGCTTCTTTGAAGTATAATTGGCATGGAATAAACCATGAAGTGTGATAAGCTATGCGGGATACGGTGGCCCCTACCTAGAATTCAGCACAGAAGGAGCCAGAGTTCAGGGTCCACCTCAGCTACACAGCAGGTGTGAGGCCAGCTGAGGCTGTGTGAGATCCTGCTTCAAAAACAACAGTGTCAAAAAGTTTTTGACTCGTGTTTACACCATCTCCACAGTCAGGGTAATGGTATATATCTGTCATCTTGAAATCTTTTCTCATGGCCCTTTGTAATTCCTTCTCATCACCCTAAGCCAGTAAAACATACATCTACTTTCTGTTGTTATTTGTGAGTTTCATTTCCTAGGTTCACATAAATGGAGTCCTTTAGTCCCCCCCCACCACCACCATCTTTCTCCCTTTTCTGGCTTCTTTCACTTAGCATAATTACTTTTAGACTCACTCAGGTTGACGTTTGTATAGTACTTCATTCATTTTATTAGACAGCAGTATTCCACTGTACAGAGATACCATACATTGTTTACTCCTTGACATGTTGAGAGAACTATAATTCATGCTGCAGCTATTATGAAGGAAGCTGCTGAGAGCCCCTGTGTGCACGTCATTGTGTGAATAGAGGTTACCTTGCTCTGTGGTAAATACCTAGAAATGCAGTTGGAAGAGCAAAGGCTTGGTATATATTTAACTTGTTTAAGAAACTGCCAGGCTGTTTTCAGAGTAACTTTCCCATTTGATGATCTCCCAGCAGCAGATAAGAGTTCAGTTGCTCCATGACCCTGCCAACATTGTACAGAGTTCTCCTTAATTTCAACCGCTTTTCCACTGTACTGTGAACACAACATGAAACAACACAATATGTTATCATTAACTAGACACAGAGCAGTATGACAGGCGTGAAGAACCTATTCATCTTATATAGCCGAGGCTGTACCTGACAAAGTCCTTCCGTTTCCCATCCCCTGCTGCAGGCAAACATGACTCACCTCTGTGGATGTGACCATATTGGACCCGCATGCAAGCAGCATCTCGCAGTGTTTTTCCCTCTTTGCCTGGCAGCCATATTTATCTGAGTTGAATGGTATTCAACTGTGGTTTGAATTTGCATTTCCCTAGTGACTGGTGCACAGTCCCTTTTTGTATATCTACTTTCCACCCTGTATCATCTTCACTGAAGTATCTGGTCCAAACTTCTGTCCACTTTTAAAATGGGGTGTTTTACTTACCATATACTTAGGTCACATGACTCTGGATCTAACTTGAAAGCCTCTTTCTCTCAGTCAATCTTTCATGGGTCCAGAAAATATTATACAAGCTGCCACAGAAGGGGAACAATTGAACAGTTCCACTCAGCTCCAACACCTTTGGACCATTCCAATGCCCAGGATGGTGAGCTGTGCACAGAGGTGCAAGAGTGGCACTCACATGCCAGTGGCAACCAACAAGTGTCTACTTGGACGTAAGGCCCACTCAGCAGGAGGGATATCATGGCTGGTATTGGAAACGTACCCAAATTCTCAGGGCTAGTGAGGTCATGGACCTTAGAAAGGAATCTACTGCTGTCACTGCTAGACCAACATACTTCCTCACTCTATTCTAAATCTTATCCTTATACCCACCGATAAATCTACCATTCCTCATCAAGGAAGCGTCTCTCTACAGCAGATGGAGGCCACCCCAGAAAACCACCAATGGACACAATATAGGGATCAACAGGTCGCGGGGAGCTCAGCCCCAACAGATACATCTATATCAAAGCTCCTGCATCTGTGCCTCAGGGAATGCCAAGGAAGAGGGGTGGGGAGAGTCTAAGAGCCAGAGTGCCAGGAGACTGCTGTGGAGCAGTCTCTCCTAGAAACAGCTGCCTAAACAAGACTGAATCGATGGCAGTATCAATAGATGTGTATTGGTGAAATTATTAAGGCCACTCCACGTAGTTAAAAGGGAGGTTTATTTAGTGGCGTAACTTACAAGTGAAGGGATAGGTAGGTTGCAGGGTCTGGGAAAGACGCAGCGCAGTCGTCCAGCGGTGTTCTCTGGAGAACTCTGCTCGGTCTACCTCCAGCGTCCAGGGTCCAGGAATCAAGAAAGATGGCGCATCTGGATCTCAGGTCTTCAAGGTCCTCTCTTGGCCCCGCCTTGTAGGCGTGACAGTTACCAAATCCTCAATGGGGGTTGGAACTTCCAGATCAAGGCTGGAATGGCTACCCACTACAGATGTGCTGATGTGGGGGAACGGAAATGGCACAGGATCCCGCCCCTAGACAAAGAACTGCAGGCAGCTAATGACCGCTGGGAGAGGGGAGTTAGCCTCTCCCAGGGATGAGCCCCCCCCTTACTGATTGTCCAGTGCAAGGATGGTCATCTCTGAAGCCATATACACATGAGTAACAAACACGGGCTCAGCAGATTCTATTCATATGTACCTGTGCATGCACACACACACACATGTGTGTACCCAACAGAATCAAAGAGAAAGAGGCGATCAACTTGAGAGTGAGGAGATGTGGGAGGAGTTTAAGGGAGGGTAAACTTGAGAAACTGGAGGGGGGAGAGGGAGGGAGAAAATGATGTAATTCTATTTCAATTAAAAAAGTAACACAGTAGACAAACATTCAAATGGGGTTGTCTTTCTGTTAAGCTCTGAGGATTGTTAGTACATGTTGTAAGGATTATGTCCTTAATTACATCACCAGCCTGCGACGGCGTCCCAGCCTAAAAAGTGGGTGTGCTCTCTCTCTCTCTCTCTCTCTCTCTCTCTCTCTCTCTCTCTCTCTCTCTCCCTCTCTCTCTCTCTCCCAGTAAAGCTCTAAAAAGGTAACCATAGCTTGTGATTCTTCCGATCGTGACTCTCCTCCGTCAGCATGGCCGCCGCGGGCGGAGGCCAGCCACAGGCGCCACAGCATAACCAACACATGTTGCGCCTAAGTTATTTGTGAGATGTGTGTATGGAAAGAGATGATTTGCAAATCCTTTCTCCCAGTCTGTGGCTTGCCTGGTGTTGTCCTTTTGTTTCTCTGGTGCTTGGGACAGGCCCAGACCCTGAGTACTGGCGAGCTTCCTGTAGCTGAGCTGCATCTCCAGCTCCTGCTGTGTCTTATCTCTCAAAGCACAGAATTCTTCAAAGTGCAGAATTCTAAACTTAGATGTTAGTTTATCGATTTCATCTATGGATAGTGCTTTGACATCATTTCTGTGGACCAGGATGTAGCTCTCAGTTACTGCCCCAAGGCCATGCCTGTCTGCTTGCTGCCATCCTGGTCCACAAGCTTGAGTCAGAGAGGTGTGAGGGAGGGAGGAGGGAGGGAGCGAGAGGGAGGGAGAGGGAGAGGGAGGGAGAGCTTTAACTAGGAATGGAGGAATGGCATGGGCTTTTGAAATCTCAAAACCCACTCCCAGTGACACACCTTCTCCAACAAGGCCACACCTCCTAATCCTTCCCAAACATTTCCACCATCTAGGACCAGGTATTCAAAGACGTGAGACTGTGGGAGCCTTTCTCGCCCAAACCACCACACTATCCAAGCTGAGTTTACTGGAATTTTTTTGTCTGGGTTTTCTCCTAGAAGTTGCAATTTTAGATTTCCATTTGAGTTTGTCGTGGGCATCATGAAGAGTGAGTTGGAGTTCTCGCCTGTGTGTGTGTGTGTGTGTGTGTGTGTGTGTGTGTGTGTGTGAATATGCACAGCCAATTATTTCAGCATCACTTGTTGAAAACACCATTCCTTCGCCACTGAGTCCCTACTTTTGTGGGGGTCTGTTTCTGGGCTTCAGTTTATTCCATTAATTATTGTCTATCTTTTAATAATATCTACGGTCTTAATTCTATAGCTTGAGTATAGAGACTTGAAATTGGGTGATTTGTCCAACTTTTTTCTTTTTCAAAATTATCTTTGGCTACTTGACTCTTCACATTTCCTTGTATGTTTTAAAATCAGCTCGGTCGGGTTCTGCCCTTTAAGATCCGATGAGCTCTGGATTGGAAACAGTTGGGTTTTTCAGGAAGACGTGTCCGTGGTAAGGAAACCCATTTTTATATCACCTGACCTTGGAGACTAACTTTTGAAACATTTTCCACACTCTTGCTCCCAAGTTTACCTGAAAGCCCATATATGCAAAGTGATGTTATTTGAGGCCAAAGGTTACAAGAAAAAAAGACAATGTTATTTCACCCTTGATCCGTGTTATCCCAGAGAGGAAGTGAAGGCAGCCCAGGGCACAGCCCATGGATGCTGACGTCAGTGCTTTCTTGGGTCAGAATGGGTCTTTGAAGTTACTTTGTGTTATAGAGCTGGGGGTGGGGGGGTGGGGGGTGGCGGTGAACAAAATGTTGTGCATGCTACATACACACTGTACCAATGAGCCCAGAACCCAGAGGGGCTGCGTGGCGTTCTCTCTGAGTGGCTACTCCAGGCCAACACTGGCACTGATGGCTTATGGGATTTCCCCCATTGTTTCCTGAAGGCAATGCGTGGATGCGCTTACACTAGAACGATGCCAGGCAAACCTCTGCCTGCTGTCAATTCCTAGGAGACAAAATCGATTCCGTAGTTACTGAACCACAGTTAAAATAGAACAGGGTAACATACTGTGAAGGTGGTGTCTTTGTTCCGTTAAACTTTTCTTTCAGTTTCTCACATATATGCACATGCTTCTAATACATCTGTATCTTTCAAAATAAATTCTGGTTAAAAATATAGAAAAGGGCCAGTGGTGGCGGTGCAGGCCTAAACCAAAAACAAAATAAAAAACCAAACACTCAAGAGCAAGCTCAGTTCCATTAACACCTGTGTCTGGAATCAGGCGCGGGGACGATCAAAGTCTCAGGCACCCACATTAGCCAAACGGCCTGCTTCCAAACCAGTGACAACCGCACGTTATTGGACAGAAGGTGAGCAAACCCCAAGTGCCCTGACACCTGTCCCCTTGGGCAGAGGCAGGGGGCATATGCTGCAGTTAGCTGAAAGGCCTAGGGTAACAGGGCTACGTCTCTCTTGTTCACAGCTCTGTCCTGCACAGTATCTGGTAGTTAGCAGCTCCTACAAATATATTTTAAGAGTTTAGTTTAAAAATCAAACAAACAAGCCAGGTGGTGGCGGCGGCGGCGCACGCCTTTAATCCCAGCACTCGGGAGGCAGAGGCAGGAGGATCTCTGTGAGTTCAAGGAAGGGCTCCAAAGCTACACAGAGAAACCCTGTCTCAAAAAAAACCAAAACAAAACAAAAGCCTACCCTTCAAGATGGGTTGGAACATTGCCTGTAACCCAGGATCCAGGAGGCTGAGGCAGGGAGATCTTGAGAGGAAAGATGGCCTGTGTTACATAAGACCCTGTCTCAGAAAGAAGAAAAGAGGCAGGGTACTGCCTGCTTTCTCCCTCTTGGGTTTGCTGGTAGGAGAACCGGACATTTTGCTTTTAGGATTGACGCTCTGTCACACAGGTGAAGGCAGTGACCGTTGGCCTGGCCTTCCTACCCCACCCACAACAGTCTTATTACCGAGTCACCCGCAGCTGAGCTCCATCAAAGAAATGGGCTTTGATGCGTGGAGTTGACGGTGTTCCCAGCATTCCTCATGGTCTTTCCTTTAGGGGACTGAAGACCAATAGG
The DNA here is from genome assembly GCA_902168405.1 of Peromyscus aztecus. Lineage (NCBI taxonomy): Eukaryota > Metazoa > Chordata > Mammalia > Rodentia > Cricetidae > Peromyscus > Peromyscus aztecus. The sequence continues at coordinate 32,617 of CABHPQ010001669.1, forward strand.
GAAAATGTCAGTCCCCTGGAGTTGCTTCATAGTTTATAGTGAGGTTGTGGTTTCTCAAACCAACTCTCTAATCGTCATTGCCCAGAACTCAGCAACAAAGATCTTATCCAGGGCTATGGGGCCAGCTCGTTCTCTTTAGCTTGGGTATCAGTCTACAGGTTTGTATTTTTCATTCGGAAGATTAAAATAAGGCCAAAGGAATTTTTAAAATTTGGAGAGTAGTCATTAATGTGAAATAATCTAACTTCTTTATTTGGAGAAAGGGAGCAACTCAGATCTGTGTGTCCAGATGGTGTTTCTACATATGGTATCTTTAAAAAAAAAAAATGTCTTCTGCAGATCTTCTGGGAAGGAGCCATCTGGACATTATTGAACAGTTGAGGCAACCATTGCCTTCAGACCAGCCAGCAATGTGGACAGGAGCATTTAAAATGTCTGTTGGTCACCTTTGCATTCTAGGGAAATGGCAGGCACTCTGGATCTTAGTCTCTCAGCAACTACACTCTGTCTTGAAGTTTCAGATGTAGTTTTAAAAAACGTGTCACTACAAACCATGCAATTCTGCCCCTGGGTCTGTGACTTAAAACTTTAGAGGCAGGTTCACACTGGCTCTCTTGGGCTGTAGGCATTTTTATCTTTACGAATCCCTCCTCCCTAAAGTAATATAAAAATAAGCTTATGATAGTAAATATAAAGGTGATCATGGTGGTGCTATGTATTCAAATATTTTCACTCGCCTAATGTTCATTTTCTCCTCTAATTATGAAAGTTTAAAAACTTATTTTTTCTCGTTCTCCCGAAAGTATTATGAGTCCTCAGGGATGTCTGGTTGTGCCTAGTGGTAATATGGCTCTGATTAAAAGCCATTATTTTTCCTTTTACACTTTTTAGATTTTGCTTCTGTATTATAATGTCCATGTTTTTATAAAAGGAAAAACCAGTTCATTACCCCAAAGAGCATCTCTGCTAACCCTGGAAGCAGCTCCATGTATTATTCAGAATAAGAGCTTTTTTATTTTAATTTGGCAAAAACAACAACAACAAAAACCAGAAATGCATGTCCTTTGCCTATCCAGTTCGATCTGCCTGCCTGGCCTGAAGTGTCTGTAATTCTTGCCAAATGTCCAAGCACAAATGCCAGACTCAGCATTTTCCTGGTTGCTACATGGAGCAGTCTGTAGTGATCATGACCAGTTTCTCTATATTTCACTCTCTTTCTAGAGAAACATAAAAATGTGTTTATCCTTCTCAGCACCCAGTGGTCTCAAGGCTGAATGCTAGAAGACCAGCTGTTATTTCTCATTCATTCAGCTTCTTATGACTTTACCATAAAAATTCTGCATGTGCTTTAGAGGAATCCAAGCCAAAAAAAAAAAAAACCTCACAAAGTATCATCATCATCATCAAGGGAACATCTGTTTAAGCATGAAAATATGGATGGATGAATATGGATGGATGGATGGATGGATGGATGGATGGATGGATGGATGGATGGGTAGATGGGTGGGTGGTTGGATGGATGGATGGATGAAGAGAAAGGGTGTGCTTTCAATAGAGGAACAGTCAGGAGCTGTAGTTACAGACTACAGGAGACAGCTACAGACTACAGGAACTGTAGTTACAAACTGTGGGAGATGTAGTTACAGACTCTAGGAGATATAGTTATAGACTACAAGAGATGGTCTAGAAAAGTAGAATTATATGATACATGCTCCTTTTAAAGTTTAAAAGTCATTATATTTAACTTTTTCAAACTTACCCTGTGTCTTAGTTAGTTACTACTGCCGCTGTGAAACACCATGACCAAAAACAAGTTGGGGAGGAAAGGGTTTATTTGGCTTACACTTCCACATCACTGTTCATCATCAGGGAAGTCAGAAGAGGAACTCAGACAGGGCAGGAGCCTGGAGGCCGGAGCTGATGCAGAGGCCATGCAGGGGTGCTGCTTACTGGCTTGCTCCTCATGGCTTGCTCAGCCTGCTTTCTTCTAGAGCCCAGGACCACCAGTCCAGGGGTGACACCACCCACCATGGCCTGGGTCCTCTCCCATCAATCACTAACTAAGAAAATGCCCTACAGGCTTGCCTACAGCCTGACCTTATGGAGGCATTTTCTCAATTGAGGTTCCCTCCTCTCAGATGACTTTAGCTTGTGTCAAGTGGACATAAAACCAGCCAGCACATCCTGGAAAAGAAAAAAAAAGGACATTGAGAAAGAATTCTGAATAAAATTTTTTTCAAAGTAATAAATGCTATCAATTTCTCCTTATAAAGCTAAGAGAGGGGTAAAGAACTTTCTGCGTGGGCTTTGTATTTTTCTAGTCGTTTCTGTGGTAGAGCTAATGTTGCTCTTCACTTCTCTCCCTCTCTGGAGCACTCCACAGACCTTTCTTCCTTTCTTGTTTTTTTTGCTAAGTGCATGAATGTAGGACATTCAATAGCGCCGTGTCTGTACAGAAGAGAGTGTTGTAACTGAGGTATAGCATCCTTTGTATTCACTCCTTTATCCTGAAACAGCAAGCAGGGACCGCTGTATGCAAAGCATCGCTCTGGGTACCTGGGTGCATCAGTGGGCAAATGGACAGAGCTCCCTGCTAGTGAGGCGTTGACGGTGTCGGGGACATTAAGGGGGGTCAGGGAGGGAAAAACAGCAGCATCACATATGAGAGATTAGGTCCTAGGTGGACAAAGGAGTCGCAAAGTAAGTGGGAATTGAATTTGAGAGCGGTGCAGGGAGTATGGCTTGATGAAAAGTCATGCTTGACTGAAGATTTGTCCCACTGCGGGGACAGCTATAGGAAAGCTGTGGTCCGAGGGCAGAGTTCAAGGAAGGATGAACAGCTGGAGCTGATTCAGACAGATCCCTGTAGGCTGTGGAAGAAATGGCTTCCCGAGAGCTTCTAAAGTGTTGTATACGGTTTTGGAAAAGAAAAATAAGATTGTACCAAATAGTCTTCTGATTATTTTTCTTTTTCTTCAGAGGGTGTGTGGTCTTTACAAAACAGAAATAATTAGCTAAAATTTGTTCTCAGCAGCCTGCAGGTGTGCTCCTACATTAACAGACATGTAAAGGGATACAGTGCTAAATGATCAGTGGTCGATTTAATGAGAAATTCAAAAATCACAGGTCTGCAGAAAACAATCAAATCACTTCTGAGAGATAGTACCATGTTACACCTAATGAAGCCTTGGGTACCATCTGATTTATCTTTTACAAATGAACAATCTGAGAAACGCTCAGTGACTTAGCCCAAGCTACCTGGCTACCTGGTGGCAGGCTCAACTTTGAGGACTGTGCAGGGTTGCTAATCCCAGACCCAGAGGGTATCCACCCTACCTCCTGCCCAGTTAATTCAGCAAGAACTCAATTATTGCTGACTGTCTTCTCGTTGACCTTTCCAGACTTGACAGTCAAATCAAATTTCTCATCACAGTAAGTAGGATGTGTTTGTGTTTTTTAGCATGGCCTTCATCTTTGGAGTAGACTGTCATGTCATCGTCCTGGAAATTGGCTTCAGGAAGATCAAAAAGCCGATTCCTCTGCCTCTCTGGGAACACAGGGCGTTCTTTGTGATTGTCTGTCAGAATGAAGGTTTCTAATTGGTTTGCTTTTCAAGGTGCTTTTTTTTCCTCTTCCAGAAGTCAGTTCCTCGGCCAAAAGGATGTTTCTGTAGTCTTTACACTCAAGGATGGGAGTTCACACAGATCCTTAGAAATAACCACTAGGCTACCTTGCCAGCCACCCATCCCCAACCCAGCCCGCCCACCACAGATAACATCCTACGTGGTCATCGCCAGGAATGGCATAGAAGACTGCTTGGCGGTGTGGGTCTTCTTGGTCTGCCCTTCCCCCTCCCTCCCTTCCTTCCCCTTCCTCCTCCTCCCCCTCTCTTCCTTCCTCTCTTCCTGCTCTACCCAAGCCTGTCCTGTCCTCCACACCCACCCACTTCGGTATGCTGTATTCCATTCACGGACCGAGAGAAGCTTCCTTGTCTTCCATCTCTCCTCATTTCCGTCCCCTCCCCCTCCCCACCACAGATAACTATGTTGTCTGATACGTATTCTTCTATTTATTTGTGCAGTTTTTGTCAGTGGCATTTGGAGATTATTTTTAATTTACGTCCCTTCTGGATCTTTCTTCGGTGTTATACCATGCACACCATCCTTGCTGGTGTACCTGTGTGTACTTCCATACATCTTCCCAGTGGTGAGCTGTTAGATCGCTTCCACCTCCTACATCCAACCACATTGCCCACGCGATTTATAACTACGTGCATGACCCTGGTAAATATATTTGAGAATACATATGGGGTGGGTATATATGCATTTTATAGATAATATTATATGTGTATCTTCTAAATGGGATGGCTGAGTTACGAGATGTGTGTGTATTTACTGGCACAAATAATGAAACTTAACCTACAGACAGCTTTGTACATCACCCTACGGATGGGTTTTAGAATTCTTCTTGATATTTCGAGCTGAAACTGTATTCCAAAGTACATCTGGTTTCCCCAGCACTACCAGCTTGCTGTCTACATAAACCTGTAATGCTGGGTTTCTCTGCACAAAAAAAAAAAAAAAAAAAAAAAAATGATTTATCATTGTGGTTTCCATTTTTCTTTTTTTAATTCTGTGTTTTAGCACCTTTTCATGTGCGTGCTCCTGTGGCTCCCCTAATTTGAACCACCTTTCTGGTGGAGGCTCCTCTCTCTCCTGGTGGTTTCCGGGAGTACCTTGTACATTCTAGTGTCCCCACGTCGGCCTTGAACCGTTGCTCTGGCCCTCATGCCTCCGTTCTTAAAGGGAATACATTTAAACGTTCTCCATCAAAGACAATGTTTACTGAAATAATTTTCAGGTTTTATCAAGTCAAGAAATGTGCTTAAATTCAGAATTTTTATAGAATTAATCTTTAAAGTTATAGGCAGGAAACAGTCTTTAAAATTATAGCCGGGTATCTTCACATTATTGAGATAATGGCTTTTCTCTTTAGTCCATTGATGTGTTGAAATAATTAAGAGTCAGATGCTGAAAATGATTGTAAACCTAGAATAAGTTCCACCTTTTCATAACATATTATTTTAAACCAGTAGCAATGGTTCATAGTCACAGTGAGTTTGGGTGACTGGTATATTGTCAGACTCTCCAGTGTGTGTGTGTGTGTGTGTGTGTGTGTGTGTGTGTGTGTGTGTGTGTGTTTTCTTGTAGGGCATCATGTAGCCCAGGCTGGTCTCAAAAAAAATGCGTAGCCAAAGATGACTTCGAACTCCTAAGTCCCTTGCCCCTGCCTTCCAGGTGCTGGGATTATAGGCATGTACTACCACACCCAGCCCATCAGACTCTCTCTCTTGCTCCTGGTTAGGGGCTAAAAATGGTAGGGGTGGGCGTAGAAGTGGAAGACATGATCTCTGTGTGTAGGGGCATGGATGGCAGCCACCTCATATAAAACACAGGAAGTGATGTGTGGTTCTACGCCAACAGGACTTACAAAGAGGCTTTAGCTTGGAGTCTGGGACAGCCGCTCCTAGGTATGAGTGAGAGAAGAGAGGCCTGCAGAAGGAAGACACTGTTTGTGTCCACTCAGGAGACCACAGAGATGGGGGGATGAAGGGCTGAGAGATAAGGAAGAGGGCAGTATGGGAAGGGACCGCCTGCCTCATCCTTGACCGTGTTGTGGTAGGTGGGTTTGCATGTGTATGGTGCTCATCTTGAAATAGGTGAGTTTTAGCTTCACCGAAAATGAAATTTTAAAGCTGGCGTTCAAAACCAACCTGGTCTACAGAGTGAGTTCCAAGATAGCCAGGACGACATAGAGAAACCCAGTCTCAGAAAGAGAGAGGGAGGAGAGAGAGACAGAGACAGAGACAGACAGAGACAGAGAGACAGAGACAGACAGAGACAGAGACGAGAGATTTTAAAACTACAGGAAAGATTTAGGATCTGTATAAAGGCAGACCATTTATCCATGTAAACAGTTGGATTCTCACCTAGAGTCTTAAATACTAGAACAGGCATTCTTCAGCACGTTCTGGTGGTTCATAATCATGGCTAATCTCATCATCCCAGGACAGAGGACCTTGTGTGCTGTGGTGGGGTGAGGTCTGTTCCTAGCAGTTAGGAAGACACAGGGTGAAGCCAGCAAGGCCTTTGAGGTGCTGTGGAAGGCTGGATGCAGCACACGGCTGGGGTGCTGGGTGCTCTTGTGCACAGACCTGGCCTTCCAGCCCTGGTCTCTGGGTCTCACTGGTACAGTTTTGCTGTGTGTGTGTGTGTGTGTGTGTGTGTGTGTGTGTGTGTGTGTGTACTACTCACTGGACCTTCTTCCTTACATTTACTTCGTATTTTTAATTGACCTTGTCTGTTCTGTTTCCATGTTATCATTCTGTATTTGCTTTTGAAATTCACTTCCCTTTGAAATTTTTTAATTCAAAATTTAAAAGGACCTACATTAATCCTTGAAATCTGGGGTTCAAAATGCCGTTTATAATTTTTCCACCATATGCAAATAGATGTGATCGCTGACACACAAAACATCTATATGAGTGTGACCCAAGACCATCCCGCACACTACACAGCGGCCAGCTAGTCACAGTGGATGAATGTATACCTTCCCCTGATCTCATGCACTTTATCCTCAGGAGTTGACTCTAAACCTTAGGAGTCTCATTTTTTTTTTTTTAAGTAACTTCAGATTTAGCAGGAGTCACAAACTTAAAAGCCTAGGGAAGAAACCTTTCCTGCTAGAGGTCAGATGACGTCAAAGCTGTACACACTGTGTGGGGGTGGGGAGGGGGAGGGAGGTGGAAAGAGGAAGGAGAGAGAGAAGGTATCGGGGTAGAAGGTGGGATTTGCTTTGGGGAGGTAGTTTGTGTATGTCAATCATCTTTGCCCCGGCCTGTGTTCACAGACTTCTGCTGTCTCAATTATGTGGCACTATTTATAGGGCGTATGACCGTGAACATAGAGAAGAATCGGAGCACAGCCTGCTCACAGTGCCAGACAATTGGCTCACAGCATCTGTTGCGTTCTGAGTTGGCCCGGAGATAGAAAGATGCATTAGACACTGATGGTCCCTCCCCCAAACCCAATCAAGTGAAAGAAAAGCAGTCAAACCCCAAAATAAACCTTGACTCCAAATCCCCAGCAGGAGATGAAGTAACAAATGGACAAAATTTTGAAAAGTGTCAGGCAGGGAAAGGTCTCTAGACATCTTTCATCTTGCATATCGCAAACTCCTTACCCACTAAACATCAACCCCCTCTCTCCCTCCTGTCCCCAGATGCCACTCTTCTTTCTGCCTCTGTGGTCATGTGACTACCTTAGGTACTTCCTGTGACTGGAACCACACAGGGTTTGTCCTTTTGCAGAGAGGCTTGTGTTCAGTATTTCATTTCTTTTGAATATCATACACAAAACATTGGATAACCAAGTTGCTATCAGAATTCTCCAAAGCAACATTCCCAAGCACAAAATAGGAGTGAGGTCTGTAAACTTGTAAATATGCAAGGGGAATAAAATGATTTATATAACATAAAGGTGTGTTTATAGTTCAAAAGTAGGATGTTAAATAGCATGAAATAATGTATCATTGGTTCTCTAAATATGAAGACATTGTTCTAATGAGGCAACAGGCAAACTTGACCTCAGAGAACTCCGAGACCACAGTGACTGTGAACGTCTCTTGTAAGAAATCGCCTTGTGTTGAAACTGACCAGTTGTCACAGATCCAAACGACAGGCACAGGAACAGAAGAGTCACAGTTGAAAAACCAGTCACAACACAATATCAGGGGCACTGTTGGGCACGGGAGGCATTGTCCTGTTGCCTTCCCTTAGGGTGGGCATGGGATGTAGAGTCACTTCAGAAACAGGAAAATATTACACTGGACGGAAGTGACTGATGCCACAAAGATCAAGCAGTGTGAGCTGGAGCCGGGGGTGGGGGGGGGCAGGAGGGAGGGGCGCAGTGTGGGTTTAGTTTGTTGCAGTGAGGTTTCAGTAAAAAAACGAAGTGTTTTTAATCTTTTTTCTTGGTATTGTGTTAAGGATTTTACTGTGGGTTGCAAGGACATTTAGGTCGACTTCTGCTTCTTTTTTCCCCCTGCTATCTTCAAACAAAAGCAGGTGGCAGAGGAAAGCTCTCCTGCTGCCCCTTTGAATGTCCCTGAGATCTAGCCATCCTCCTGGCACGGCACTGTATGTAAGGAGGGGTCCAGGTGGGACAGTGGATGACTTGATTTCTTCTTTCGTGCTTTTCGTGAGTTTTGAATTTTTTTAATGAGCCCATATTTTTATAAAATCTACAAAATCATTGTTGATTTATTGAACATCAGTATCATCTTCACTATTCAAATTGCCTCATAGTCCATTTTTAATTACAGATTAAATTACAAATTCTGAAAGGGTCTTCGTAACTCAGCCCTGGAGTTTTGGCTGTTGACTATCCGGGAGTCAGAGACAAGGGCTGTGGGACCCACTGCTCTTCTAGCAGGATCGTTTGCCTTTTTGTTGAGCTGGGAAATGAAGCAGGGGCTGGTGACTGTGCCTTGCTTTAAGATGTGATGAAACTGGCCAGCAAGTGTCCTACAAGTTGCCATGGCACAGATGTCTGAACCTAACCAGCAGCCAGTGCCGCCATCTTGGATGCTTGGAGTCCCTCTCAGACTCTGCCCTTGGCTGCCATCCGCTCCTTCATGGCCTCCACCTTGGCACATATGGTGCCCTTAGGAGCGGTTGGCACCCACTTTGCCCAACTTTCTCCTGCTCGGGGGTCAGCTTTAGCCTCTCTGCTCCGTGGCTCACACCAGCTTACACGCCCCTTCTGTAGAGCCCGTGGAACGTCTATGGTTGTGCTTTGCACATTTACACCACTTGCTGTCACACTTCTTAGGAGGCAGACTCAGGTGGATTGGAATCCTGTTTAGGAAGTGCAAGGTCAGGCTCTTTGAAGCACCTACTCTGTGGTCCTCTAGTGGACTTGACTGGGACGGTGAGTCCACCCAAATGGCCTCTGCTCTCCTCTCCCATCAACTCTTGCCTCTATGGCTTGTTTAACTCGGGGAGGGCACGCTGGATTCCCGCTTCCTTTCCCCTGCTACAGGAGGGAGGAACTATTGGCCTTGACCTCCCCCTCCAAGCTGGAGCCCCCGCTTCAAGGGGAGTAGCACTCACGGCTTGGAGCAGCACACCTCTGGCCCTCAGGCTGGTACCAAGGGAAGTGGCCTTCAGCCAGAACTCCTGATGTGACTTTTGACAAGGAATGGGAATCAAAAAAAAAAAAAGCTTGAGATAAAACTGTGTGTCCCTGGGCATGATCCGTGTTTGTCTGTATACACAAGGAGGAGGAAATAAGTGACCATCTGTGGGTTTCTCTGCTCTGCGGCTTTTCTCAGATCTTCTGCAGTGAACACTCCCAGAGATGCTAAATGGCACTGTTCAA
>CABHPQ010001670.1:0-24207 GCA_902168405.1 Peromyscus aztecus
TGTGTGTGTGTGTGTGTGTATGCACATGCCCTGCTACCCTTATAGCCTATATCCTTTGCTTCTGGGGAGTTGGGGTGCAACTGTGAATCAGGCTCAGGTGTGTGAGATGAGGAGGTGCCTGGAGTACCTGGAGTGCCACAAGGTGTGGGTAGTATCTGCTGTGGAGTCTAGGGAAGGTTCTTGCTTTCTTCCTGGGAGGACAGTGCAAGGTGTGTGCTTGAGGGTGGCTGGTATAAGATAGAGGGTAAAGGGTGGGTTTTCCCTTTCTCTGGGAGATACCTTGGCTTAGTGGACCTGTAACTAAGGGACATATGTCTATGAGTGACTCATTGTGAACCTCTTTCCTCATTCTCTCCATCCTTCAGAACCCCAAATCCGTTCCAAAATTCCCTTCTAGCTCTCATGTCCAAACCTACTCATGTCTGGTGAGCCTAGGGGCCAGGCTGATCTGTCTAGTGAAGAAAAAGTGGACTTGGTCCCAGGATGAGTAAAACCTCCAATCCCACACTGAACCCTAATCCTGGTCACATACCAAAACCAATTTGGAGACAGGCCACACATTCATTATGTAGTCAGGGTTGTTTCTATGCCCCGAGACTCAGTTTCCTCTTTCCAACAGTGGTCTTGGCCCAGGCTAGGCACTCCATCAAAAAAGGCCTGTTCAGAGACTGGTGTGAGGCTCACCTGACCTGATGCCACAGGGGAGCTCAGCGGCTGCCACCTGCCACCCCCATCCCCATCCAACACTTTCAGTCCAAGCATCACTAATTTTTGCAGCTGCTGTGATAAATGGCATTGTCGGCAAAATGACATCTTTCTAATCTGCTGCAAGACAGATGGGTCCCCGAGCAGGCTCTCCTCTCTCTCTCTCTCTCTCTCTCTCTCTCTCTCTGGAGAGCCTGCCCAGGCCAGCCTTGCCGAGGTATGGGGAGGATGGAACAGACATGGACTCGGGGTCTGGGAGAAAGAGACTTCAAGGCTCTGAGCCAGGTATGAACGCAGGTGGTTGCTACAAGCCTCTTCCCTAAACATTGCTGGGTCTCTTTTAATATTACTACAGTGATCTCCGTTCTTTACCATCCATACTTAGATCTATTCAATTCAGTTTTCATTTCAGCCAAAAGCTCAAATGTTAGCCAGGTGTAGTGGTGCACACCTGAAATTCCAACCCTCGAAACTAAAGCAGAAGGTTCACAAGGTCAAGGCCAGCCTGGGCTGCATAGCAAGACCCTGTCTTCTAAAAGGAAACAAAATCCTGGAGGGGTGGGGTGGGGTAGGGGATGGGGGCTCCCTCAGTAAACTGCCTGGCACACAAGCACCAGGACTTGAGTTTGATCCCCAGCTCCTGGTAAAAATATTGGATGTGGCAGCCCAACCTGTAATCCCAGCCCTGAGGTGGAAATAAGAGGATTTGGGGGGAATTCTCTGGCCAGCCAGTCCAGTCAAATTGAGGAGCTTCCGGTTCAAGGAAAAAAAAAAAGAAAAAACAAAAAGCAAAAAACCCCACTGGTCTCAAAAATTTAAGTGGAGAGGAACTGAGGCAGACTCCTAATGTTAACTCTGGCCAAAGGATGCACACATATGTGCACCCACACACACATGGGTGTGCATACACATGAACACCTAACACACACACAAAACAGTTTTTAAGAAATCTTGAATACTTCTTGATCTTACAAGGATGAATCATTTGGGAAGGCTGGTGGTGCAGGCCTAGAACCCCAGTTACTCTGAAAGCTAATGGAGGGCGATCCTGAGTTCAAGGCCCGCCTGGGCTACAACGTAAGTTTAAAACCAGCCTGTTTTAAAATAAGGCAGGGAGTTGGGTGTGGTGGCATGCATCTTTAATCTTAGCCCTTGAGAAGTAGAGGTAGGCAGATATCTGTGCATTCAAGGCCAGCCTGATCTACACTGAGAGTTCCAGTACAGCCAGGATCACAAGACAGACTGTGTCTCAATAAAATAAAATAGAGGAGACAAGCCATCAGACACCGATTCTGGTTCTGAATGTCCCCTCTGGCTGAGCCAGTGGGGTCTTGAAGGGTAGGAATCAAGAGTCAAGGAATGGCAGATTCCTGCTTGGAAGGCCCCAGCCCACAGGTACCATCCAAAAGCAGGTGGAGTCAGGCCTGGCCCTGAGGACTGAGGCAATGCTGCCCTCCCCTGGTCACACTGATGTCCTTCACCAGGCTGAGCTGCTGAGATTGGGAATATAGCAAATGACTCTCCAAAGATAGCATGTGACACTCAGACCCCCTCCCAGTAGCCCGCAGGCTGACCACAACCCCCAGCACTTCCCATGCTGGCTGCCTTTCTCTAACTGCCCAAAGTCTTCCGGAAATACTGTCTTCACTGAGTGGAGTGTTGTGTGCTAATCCCACACTTGGAAGGCTGAGGACTGCTTGGGCTACAAAACAAACAAACAAAACCACTGTGTCCTATCTAGCTAAAGCCCTCGGGGTTCAGCTGGAAGTCCTTGCTAGAGCTTCCAGGCAGCCAGCACCCTTTGGTCCCCCTGCATGCTGTCACTGCCTCTACTTGCCCCCAAGTCTCCACATATCCATCTGGGTCCTTCTCCAGGAGCCTGTCTTTCCCATCTTGGTTTCCCAAACCAAGATGACCCCTCCCCTCCCATTTCTGCCCACGTCCCCGCTCCTATCTTGAGGAATGACCCTGGCAGGGACCAGAGATACAGCCCTAGAACTGGGGAGAATTTAAACTTCATCCAGGGCGATCCCTGGCACTATCGGAAAGGGACTGTGAGACCCAGAGAAGCGCAGGGAAAGGCCGCACAGCCTGTCAGTGGCCACTCTAAGGTGGGCCTGCCCAGGCTCCCTGGAAGTCACACAGCTGCTTCCCCTAGTGACCAGCATTGAACCCCATGTATACAGGATACAGTACCAAGGATCCCTAGCCCCTCACCCAGAGCAGGGTCCAGAGGAAGCAGCTGAAAATGTTTACAAAACGAAGGAATGAATAAACAAAAATATTTATCTAATGCCTCTGTGTGCTGGCTCCTCATCAGGCACCAGCTCTGCTAAAGGAATTCATATGAGATCAGGTTGCTCAATGCGGTATAGAAAAAAATAGCATCTGTGAGGAGGGAGGGGCATGTACTAACACTGGCCTCAGTCAAGAATGTCCACAATCAATGGGCACAAGTGGGGCGAGTGTTTGATGCCCATGGTGAAGGCAGGTATGCGGGGCTTGTGCACAGTGACCGGCTGGACATTGTGGGAGCCAGGGCCAGGCCGAAGTGTGTGGTCCAGTGGATAGGCAAAGCGCTTGGCCGTGCTAAACACAGGGCTGCGGTTCTGGTAGACGGATGGCTCAGGTCGGGCATGCATGGCGGGTCCGGGACCTCCCGCTATATTCTCTTTGTAGAACCAATTCTTGCTTGAGGAGCCCAGACTATAGCAGGGCGCGGCTCGGAAGACAGGGATGTTGGGTCCCAGTGAGAGTGGCAGCTGGTACTGGTTGGAGGCCGGGTTGGGATCCATCACTCTGCATGGACACCGGTAGCCAATCGAGAACTGGGGAGCCGTCCGTTCCCCAGGGGGCCGAGTCTTCTCAAGGTTGTAGTGACAGGGGGCTGGGGTGGTGCTCAGGCCTGAAAGGGAGGAAGATGGGAAGAACCTCACAGGCCCCCGATACCAGCTGCTGCATCGTCGCAGGGGGAGCTGAGTTCTTGCCCAGCCCTGGGGGCTTAAAAAAACAAAACAGTGAAAAAAAAAAAAAAAAAAAAACAGTGCAGCAGCAGGGTGTGGACATTAGGATCACATGGCACTGTGGGCAGGGAGAGACAGTCACCACAATGGTGACATGGTTGTCCTAAAACAAAAGCCATCACCGCCGCTGTGGCAGTGACTCCTTGGCAGTCAACATGATGGCATTGCCCCGTGTCCCACGACAGCACCAGGAAATTTTCTTTAGGTCATTAGTCTGTGAGCTCATTAGCACGACAATATTGCCACTTTGACATGAGCCCTGTGACATCATAACACAATGTATATCATAACGTTGGCTTCTATGCATAAAATAGTGACGCAGAGGTGGGGATGGCAGCATCATGATATTTGTCTTCTTTTTTTTTTTTTAATATAACCCTGGCTGGCCTGGAACAGGCTGTGTAGACCAGGCTGTCCTCTGCTTTCCAAGTGCTGAGATTACTACTGTGTGCCGCCACACTTAGCCAACACTGGTGTCTTGATGTGACAATGAGCAGATGCCAGCCTTCTCAGATACGCCCCTGTTGTGCCCCTTCCCAGGTTCTAAGGACGGATGCCTCCCACACCCCATCCTCCCAACGGCCCATCTTCCCAGCCCATCTTACGAAGATTGGAGATGCGCTCCTCCATGGGGACCTGGGGGCAGGTAGATATTCCAAAACGAGTCGCTTTGGGATCCAAGAAATAGCAAGGCCCGGGGCTGTATGTGTCTATGATCCCTGCAGGGGACAAAGAGGGGCCACAGCTGCCACCCCACCAAGGACTCTCTCCAGATTCCTCTGGGGGTCTGTGTACTTTGATTTCCTCGTCTGTAAAATGGGACCTTCTGTGCATGACCGCCAGAGACTGCTGGAAGGGCCAGATAAGAGCAGGCAGACCACAGTGTGGTTAGTCTCCTACCACAGACGCTTCCGGGTTGGTGCCAAGGGTAATGACAACCACTGCAGCTACCGTAAATATTGAGAAAGGGCTCCCTCCCAGCCAAGAAACCTCTGCCAAGGAGATGTGACTGTGGAGGGGCGGGGGAGGCAGGCATCTAAACCTCAGGCCCCCAACACATGACCATATCCCCACTTAACCTCTCATCTCACTGGCTTTGGCTGTCTGTCACGGGTCATCTTTGACTACTGCAAGCATCCCCAGCAGAATATGAGACACACAGCCAAAGAGCCCCAGGTTTTCGGGACAGGGTTTCTCTGTGTAGCTTTGCGCCTTTCCTGGAACTCACTTGGTAGCCCAGGCTGTCCTCGAACTCACAGAGATTCGCCTGCCTCTGCCTCCCGAGTGCTGGGATTAAAGGCGTGCGCCACCACCGCCCGGCTCACTTAGGAAATTTTACTGGCTTCCTCCTGTCTCCAAGTTCACCAGCCCAAGCCCCCAGCGGCCTATGGATGCAATCTTAGACAGTCGCCCTGACCCTTCAGGGACAGACCGCGGGGACTGCTCACGTTTCTCAGTGTGCCGCGAGTGTAGGGTATAAGCTGGCTCCTGAAACATGGAGATGTCGTGGGCTATGTAGCCAGTACAGGATGGCCGGAGGTACTTGGCAGGCCCTGGACCTGTGAGGACAGACAGGACAATCTTTAGCCTCGGCCCCCAGTGCGATCGATGTACCATGAGAACACAGGGGCTTTGCTCTGGCTGATGGCACACTGCCACAGAGCCGGGCATGGAGCTGGTTCCCTACAAGGAAGGTAGTATGCAGAGCTGAGATGCAATTTCCTGTGGACCCGCAGCCTGCTACAGAAAGACACCAGTCACAGTTCATTGAGAACTCGGTCTGTACTAAGACCCATGCTAACCACTTGATATTGCTATTTCAGCTGAGCCTCTAGACAACCTTATTAAGACAGACACTCTTGTCTTTTCCATCTCACAGACAACAATACTGAGGCCAAAAAAAAAAAATTTTAAAAAGTAATCTATCCAGCTACAGTAACTGGTGATGTGAGAATCAACAGAACCCAAACATTTAATCACTGCTCTAAAACACTTCCCAGGTAATGATCAGTCAATAGTAACCTAGTGAGAATTCATTTGCCTGGTCTCCATTGAAAAGAAATAGAAATCACTAAAGGTAGGGCTGGTGAAGTAGCTGAGTGGTAGAGTTCTCACCTATAATGGATGGGTCCTTGGGTTCAATCCCTAGCACCTTGAACAGTGAGAAACCAAGCTAAATGCTCTAATCTTTTCCCCAAAACATGCTGTACGCCCCCACGCTCCAACTCTCTTCCCCGTCTCACAGAGCCAGTGAGTGGGCCTAGCTTGGGGGTGCAGGTTGCTTTAAGGACTTGAGGAGTGTTTGTGGGGCTTCGCAGGAGGCGGGGCTGGCAGGCTAGGCCCTTGACAGCAACCCAGCCTGGTAGGCCCTAGGGTAGGGCTGCTCTCACCTTTGATTGTGGCCATGACGACAGGGGTCTGCTTTATCTCCTTCCATGAGGGCACCTCTTCCTCCTTCTCTGGGTGCTGTGCATAGAACACACAGTTCCTGGCTCCCTTGGGCAGTTTCATGGTGAAGGCTGAGAGGAAACATGAGCAGTCACAAGCAGTGCCTGAGAGACCAGGAAAACAGTACCCCCGCCCAGGCCCCTCTATCCACTACCCACCCCACTTCAGAGACTCCCACACAGCTGGGGTCTGTGGGGAAGAAGTCTGGGCTCAGCAGCTGAAGCCGCAGAGGTGCTTCAGCCAGCAACGGCCCAGTGGCTGGAGTGCAGGATGACATCACGTCACGGCAGAACTTGTACTGTGAGGCCCGGAGTGTTTATTTCCCCCGTTGCCGTGGTTCCTGAACAGTGGCATAGCGGCTCTCTATTGAGAGCGCTGCTCCAGGAAAATTCAGCTCCATGGCCCGCTCTTACATCCAAGCAGGCTGAACGCCCTGGGCAGTCCTCAGTAAGAAGGAACTAAGGTCTAAGGAGGGAGTAGTGAGTGACATGGCCCTTGAGCCAGTGACTCACTACCAGTGGGTATCTTATGATTGGGGACAGGAACAGAAGGGGTGAGTAGGTTCCTGTCCACCTCCACAGCCCTCTGGGACCTTCTACCCCTCCGTCCCTCCCACTTATCTCTCCCAGACTCTGGACAAGTCCTATCTTCTATCAGTCTTCCTGTTTAAGCGAACGTATTTCCCACCAAGGAGTGACTGTCTCACAGCCCCTTCCCAGACTCCTTTGCCAGGGCATGATATCTTTAAAGAGCCACATCTAGCTAAAGGAGTGGCATTACCTCATGGTGGCATTTCAGACACAGAGTGAAGGACAAACAGAGAGAGAGACAGAGAGCTCACACTGATGTTCACAGCAGCAGCTTCCCATGGCTATGGTAGAGAGCACCTCTGACGGAGTATGTTGGGAAATACTGAGGGTTGGAGCCGCTATGCAGGCTCCACATGATGAAGGGATCAGTCCCAGGGCTGGGAAAACCCCAGAAACCTCTTCACCCCCAAGAGCTTAGGAGGATACAAGGCTCAGTCTTCAATCTACCAGTGGGATTTGATCTGAGCCAGGTTAAGAAAGGTCTTCATTTCATAGGAACTAAAGGACAAGGAGAGTGACCTTTCGATGGGGTCTGTCACCACCCCAGTGTGGACACTGAGACCACAACAGGGATCAAGTGTAGATGGGCTTTTCTTTGGGTCACCAGCTCACAAAAACAAACAAACAAAAACAAACCAGAGACTTATTAATTATAAAATCTTGGCCTATAGCTTAGGCTCATCCCACTAGCTCTTAGAACTTAAATGAACCCATTTCTATTCATCTCCGTGTTGCCGTGTGGCTCATGGCTTTTACCTCTCCTCCTGCATGTCTTGCGCCCTCTCCCTCTGGCTGGTGGCTCCACCTTTCTTCCTCCCAGAGGTCTCTGTCCCTAGAAATCCCGCCTAACCTCTTCCTGCCTAGCTAATGGCCATTCAGCTCTTTATTAAACCCATCAGGGTTTCAGACCTTCACACAGTAAAGGAATCGTCCACAACAATCAAGGACTAATCCAGAGCCCCCAACTTCATCAGTGGCAGGAATACCAGGACACAAAATTCAGGAATCATCTCTTCAGGTCACAGTCTCGCTGCTCACAGAGTTGCCATTGGGGTGGTGATCTGAACTCGTGGCAGCCACCCAGCACAGTCATCCACCATCAGGCATGCCGGGAAATCAAGATTCCTGGGGACTGAAGGGCTCAGAACAGAGAGCAGACTTCTAGGCATCAGCAGCAGCCCCTCTTCTGGGGGACCATATCTACCTGTGAGCACTCCAGGAAGCCCCCTCCCCTGCCTGGTGGGATTCTCCAAACGCTTCCCTCCCAGGGGTCTGTTCTATGCCTGTCACATGTCCTCATATATAGCTTTCTTGAGGAAATGGATTCCCCCACCTTCATCTGGCCTGGGCTGTTCTCTTCTGCTCCATGTCCTCACTTACTGCCTACCTCCGATGGAGTCTGGGATCTCCTGAAGCAGGCCTTTGGCCCTCCCCAGCTGATAGTTCTTCCACTCATGGCCCCCCTCCTTGTATCTTAGAGTCCCCTCTTTGTCACATGGGTTCCAGTGTCCAGAAATAATTCTCCTCAGCTTCTCAGGGTCACCAGTCCCTCACTTACAACCTGGTGGCCCTGGTTCGTGACTGCGCCTGCCCTTCTCCTAACTCCTGCCGTGGCCCTGCTCCACGGAGGGCCCACTCCCCAATCAGTGCCTGGTCCTCCTCATGTGCGAGGACCTCTACCAACTCCCTCCCAGGTCATGTTCCAACAGTGATCCCGGGCTTTCTGCTGCTGCCTCCCTCTGGACACCAGCCTTCCATTGCCCACTCCCCAGCAGTCTCTATGCGACACCTGACTGCTGAGCCTGTACCTCCTCCTCACCCTCAGGCCCTTCCTGCCTTCAGAGCTCTCAGCCTTGGATCTGGCAACCTCGATGAGCCTCACCTCTGGGCAGCTTGCTCCCCTGTCCCCAGACATTGTCCCAGCATGTCTACTTCCCTCTACATAACTAGGGCTTCATGCAGTTCCTACTCACCTGCACCAAGCAAAACCAGGCTGGAGCCGGGCGGTGGTGGCGCACGCCTTTAATCCCAGCACTCCGGAGGCAGAGCCAGGCAGATCTCTGTGAGTTGGAGGCCAGCCTGGGCTACCGAGTTAGTTCCAGGAAAGGCACAAAGCTACACAGAGAAACCCTGTCTCAGAAAAAAAAAAAAAAAAAAAAAAAAAACAGGCCGGAAGCCAGGTCTACCTACTTCCACTTCCCACTGGAAGCTCTGGCTGCTCCCCTCAGGTTTCCACATGTCATCTGGCACCTCTGGCACCTCTGATATCCAAGTCCCCTCCCGTCTGCTAAAAACTGTGCTTCTGGGGACTGGACAGGTGGCTCAGTGGTCAAGAGCACTTGCAGTTCTTCCAGAGAACTGGGGTTCCATTCCCAGAACCCACATCAGGTGGCTCATAACCTCTTGTAACTGCAGTTCCAGGGGATCCAGTACCTTCTTCGGCTCTCTAGGGCTCTGCGTGCATGTGGTACGCATACATACAATCAAACCTACACACATACACACAAAATGAATAAATAAATCTTCTTAAAAATGAAAAACAATGCCGGGCGGTGGTGGCGCACGCCTTTAGTCCCAGCACTCGGGAGGCAGAGCCAGGCGGATCTCTGTGAGTTCGAGGCCAGCCTGGGCTACCAAGTGAGTTCCAGGAAAGGCGCAAAGCTACACAGAGAAACCCTGTCTCAAAAAACCAAAAAAAAAAAAAAAAAAAAATGAAAAACAACTCTGCCCTTGAACCCATACCTGTCTGTACCCACCTGTCCCTCTCCGCCGTTCACAGACACGTTTACTCAAAGGGCGTTTTCTCCTGTGGTGGCCAGTCTTGCCTCTCTTTCCTTCTTGACTCACTGAAAGCTGGCTGGAGGCCTACTGCCCCACCCATGCTAAGCTGGACTAGATGCCCGCAGACATGCACACAGTGCACTCTTAGCATCATCTGATTTAGCCTCTTGGCAGCACCGGCCAACACGGCTGCACCCCCCAGAACCTCTCCTGGCTCCAGGATGTTCTCCTGGTTTTCCTTCCCTGGTTTTGGCTGTCCCTTTCCAGGCTCTCTTCTGGCTCTTCTTCCTCACCCTGACCTTTCAGTCTTGGCAAATGCTTATTAATCACAGAATGGAAAATAGTAAGTTTACTTGGAAGCAGTCTGGCAGGCTCTCCCTCAACCAGGTGATGCATGCGAAGATAGCTCGGTGGGTAATAGGCTTGCTGTGAGAGCAGGAAGATCTGAGTTCAGACTCAGAGGAGCCACACAAAAAGCTGCGTGGAGCAGTGTATGCCTGTAATCCCAGCCCTGGGGAGGAACGCCTGGCCATCAGCTTACCTAATCAGTGAATTCCAGGTGCAGAGAGAGACTTTGCCTCAAAAAAAGAAGGTGGGGAGCAATGGAGGAAGACACTCAATGGTGCCTAAGCTCTGGCTTCCACACAGGTGTACATACATATACATCACACACAAAAGCTGTTTATTATTGTTATTCTGTTATTTTGTGTTGTGTGGGTATGTGCATGCCACAGAGAAAGGAGAAGAAGAAAAGAGAGATTAAAAAGAAAACTAACTGTCAGTCCCTGGTGTTTTCCAAGCCCAGACCTGGATCATTGTCTCACTTTATGTCACTCTTCATCTGCCCGAGGCAGTCCCCTCTCCTCCTGTGGCTCCTTCCTTAATGTCACATCAGCAATTCCCCAACATTCCTCTGTTTGCCTATATTCTCAGCAGCACCAGGTTCATGCCTGCACCGTGCCACTTGGGTTTCACATGAGGGACAAAATCAACATGCCCAGCTCACTCTGTAGTTGAGGATGACCTTTTGATCCTCCTGTCTCTACCTCCCAAGTGCTAAGATGGCAAGTGGGAGCCACCCACCACTACGCCTGGTTGTATTTGGTTCATCTGATCAAACCTAGGACTTTAGACATGCTAAACAAGCCTTCTACCTACATCCCTAGCCCAAAGAACTTGTTGTGAGATGTTCCCCACCCCAAGTTCCATCTCAGTGTATCACCCTACCATCCACCTTAGTGCCTGAGCCTTGGGCTTGTCCTGCACACCCTTCTTGTCTTTACTGCACAACCAATCACCAAGTCACTTTGGGGAGCTTATAAGTCCCCAAAAGCCAGGCTTCTATATATTAGTCACCCCTCGTCCCCAGTGTGCGCCCCCAACATAGTGCCTGGCGCAGAGAGGTGATGAATCTGTTGATAAAGTGCCCGCCACACATCATGAGTGCCTGAGTTCAGATCCACGGTACACCTCTAGAACTCTAGAGCTAAGGAGCAGGGCCTGAGAGTAGAGAGGGGCAGATCCTAGGACCGCTTTGGCCGGTCAGTCTAATCAATGAGCTCTGGGCTCGGGGACAAGGCCCTGAGTTAAAAGCTAAGGCGGAGGACTGGAGAGATGGCTTAGCAGGTAAACTCTTCCAGATGGCCTGAGGTCAGTTCCCAGCACCCATGTCACGGGCTCACAACTGCCTGTAACTCCAACTGCAGCAGATCTGACATCCTCTCCTGGCCTCTACCAACGCCTTCACACACGTGGCATACATGCACACAGACACACATTAATAATAATAATAATAATAATAATAACCTAAGGTGACAGGCTGACTAGACAGCTCAGTGGGTAAAGGCACTTGCCACCAAGACTGAAGACCTAAATTTGAACCCTGGGACCCAAGTGGTAGGAGAAAATTCCCGAGAGTAGTCCTCTGTCCTCCACATGTGTGTTCTAGCATGTATTCATGCACACACACAAATTAAAAATAAGATGTACAGCAATTAAGGAAGACACCTGATGTTGAGCTCTGGCCTCAACAGACATGTGCACAAATGTACACACACACACACATACACATACACACATTCCCACATATGCACTCACATGGACACATGAATACACAACATGTATATATATACACTGAAAGAAAAATATTTTGAGAGGCTGAAGGTGCAGCTCAGGTCTAGCTGTGTGAGGCCTGAGTTCAATCCTTAGCAGAGGGGATGGAGGAGAACTGTTTTGAGTAATGCTTTGGCTCACTGGTTAATCAGGGGAATGCCACTCTGCCAGCAGGAGCAGAGCATCCTTTCTGAGTGCAGACACTGGCCCATCTCGCTCACTGGCCTACGCTTGGCAGGCAGCTGTGCAGCATTACACCCATTATCTGGTGTCACAAAACACACAGAGCTTACCACAGCAACCTCCTGTGTCACACAGGGTCTGGAGTTTAGGAATTTGGGAGAGATCTGGCTGGAGACTCTGGTTCTAGAGTTCTTGGGAGGGGCAGGCAAGACAGAAGTAGAGCCTGCAGTCATCAGAAAGTGTATTTGGAGAGCTGGCAGAGCCATACCCAAAGATGGCTTGTTCTCCTAACAGGTGAGTTGGTGCTGCCTGTTAGCGAGAGGCCTCCACCTTCCACAGGACGCTGAACTGTCCTTATTCATGACCAGTCACAGCGAGTGACCAGAGGAAGCAAAGCAGAAGCCACTGTGACCTTACCTTGGAGGTTGCATCATCTTCCTGCCCTGCCTTCTTGGGTGCACGGGCCAGCTCATTTCATCCAGGGCAGGGACTGCACTAGAACGTAAATGCCAGCAGATGGGGACTGCCCAGGGCTTCTTAGAGACTGGCCGCTGTCAAGTTGTGTATGTGGGTGTTGCATGCATGGATGTGCAGGTGTGTTTGCCTGTGCGTCTGGAAGCCAGAGGTTTTCTCCACCACTTTCAAACTTATTCTTTTTAAGGATTTATTTTAATTTTAATCCTGTAACACGTTTGTCTTTGTGAGTGTGTGCATGTGTAAGGGAATGCCCCAGGAAGCCAGAGGCATCAAATCCTCTGAGGAGGAGCTGAGGGTTCAGGCAGTGATAAGTTGCCTGATGTAGGTGCCGGGAATTGAACTCAGATCCTCTGGAAAAGTAATGCACATTCTTACCCAGCCCTCTCTCCACCTTATTTACTTTTTGAGACATTTCACTGAATGTAGAGCTCACAGTTTTAAGACAAACTGGTTAGCTAGTGAACTCTCAGAAACTACCTATTTCCCAGATCTGGGATTATAAATAAGGCCATGCTTAGCTTTCTACATGGGTGCTGGGGATACAAACTCAGGTCCTCATACTTGCACTCAGCCATCTCTCCCCAGTACCACCATGAAGTTTTTTACTATACAAGGATAAGTAGTCATTGGGCCAGGAATGGCCACAGCCCAAGCTGTGAAGGCTTGTATAGAATACATACTCCTCCAGCTCCAGACTGGCTGATGGTAGCCTCACCAGCTTGCTCCAGGTACCTCTCCTAAAGGAATCCTGAGAGTCATAAACAAAGAGTGAGACCCTGGCCGAACCTCCGGGCTCTGTCCTTCAGTTTACAAAGCCTCTGTGTTAGAGGCCATCATCCCAGTGTCACGGTGGCTCTGTACAGATGAGGGAAAGGCGTAGATAGGTGATATGACTCATTCCAGGCACACAGAAGAGGTTTGGCAAAACCCAACTCCTGGCTTCTCACCCCACATTCTTTCCATTACCCTGCCTGGGCCGCCAGCTCAGACCCACATCTAAAGCCCATTGCAAGCCTTGGTCCCAGGCATAAGCAGGTATTTTTCATCCTTCCAAGAAACCCAGCCGAACCTCTCAAAGGTGCCCAACCCATGCCAGATCCTGAGTGAGTACGCTCGAAGATTTTCCACCCAGCTGGGGCCCATTTAGCCCCCTTCCCAGAGGCTGTCTCTGCAGGTGGTCAGTGTCCATCAGGACAGCACAGCAAGGGTTAACAGCATGAACTAATATTTAGAAATAGCACATCCCAGAGGGAGTCAGCTGTAGCCAGCTGGTCACAGTCACTGAAGCAGCCACAAGCCTCTGTGGACATGGTATGGCAGGGGAGAGCCTGCTCTGGGGAACCTGAGAGGCCCTGAGAGGGTAGACCACTCCTACCCCCACCCCATAGCCCCAGTATGGCGTAGGTGTGGTCCAGAGCCTACCAGGGGGTTGGACAGGCAAAGCTCCCCATGGGCCTCCCATCCACAGCCTTGCTCCCAAAACAGCAAAGACAACTTTTCAGCTTCTGAATTGTGTAATTGTTGGGGCTAGCTGCTCCTGCCCGCTGGAGTCTGGCTGCCTGCACTTGGAGGAGCCCCACAGGCTCCTGGGCCAGAAGCCGGAGCAAGACCACTCCTAACAGAGGCTTAGCCTGAGGCTCTGCAGAGAAGTTCCTAATTATGAAACTATAGAGCCAAGGAACCAATGCCTAAAACCCATGTCCCCTTGCACAGGGTAGTCGGCGTTCTGTGTCCTTCATGGCAGAGGGCCAATTCCCTAAGGGCAGGGCCCAAGCAGTTGAAGCACAGCGCTGCTCAGACACCACCCCTTTGAGGGCACAAGCACATGCCATTTACCAGCAGGCTGGCTTTGGCCACAGGCTCCTTGGGTGGAGCCAGTTGGTCAGGGTGCAAAACACCCAGGCTGAGGGCAGGGTGGGGCTGTGGCCCCTGCCAGCGCTGGCATGCCTCCTCTCAGATACACTGGGAATGGGGGGCAGTAAAAGTGACCAGAAGAACCTGGCCAGGCTGCAGGGCTACACACTGGTGGGGAAGTAGGAGTCGGTAGGTGTCTGTTGTCTCCTTCCCCTAGAGTTCTCGGGGAAACAGAGACGGCATACACTATCAGTCGTTGAAACTTCCGAGAATTGGCAACCCTCTGACTTCTATGACAGGTGGGAGCATCCTGAGCCATCTGCTTTCCTGTCGCCCCAAGTGTCCCGTCCCTGGAGAGGTGTCAGTCTAGGGGGTGGGGAAAGCACTGAGTGAAAACCGCCAGCTCTGGTCTAGCTGGAGAGAAGACTCTGTGGAGTCTACACAGAAAAGTCTGTGCGGGGAAGAGGGCAGCTAAGGCTTCCTGAGGGGGGTAAGACGTGAGCAAGGAGGTAGGGGCAACAGGAGCTGCCTGTGGCTGTCTGGTCAGCCCAACTGGAGGAAAGTCATGGCAAAGGTTAGCAGGCAGAACGGAGGCAAGAGTCAACCCTGAGGATGCCAGGGAGGTTTATGTCAGCTCTGCTCAGGACAGGCATGCCCTGGACGCTGGGGTGAGGACAAGGAGCCAGCACTAAGCCCCATCCAACAGCTCTGAGTCAGTGGGAGACGATCAGTCATCTAAAGCTACCCGGAGCCTCAACTCTGATGCCGTTGCTCAGCTTCAGCCCAGGGTTCAAGTCTCATGCAACAGACTCACAGAGGCCAAGCCTGTGTGCCCAGAGCCCCAGTGACCCTCCAGCTTGAGAGCCTCAGGTTTCTCTTTCATCTGAGAACACACTTATGTCAAGATCTCAGGTGAATGATTCTTATTCTGCATCTCTCTCCCCCACCCCCACCCCTCACCCCAGGAACTAACTTGGTCGTTGCAAATGACCTTGAATTTCTGATTCTCCTGCCTCTACCTCCTGAGCGTTAGGATTAAAGGCTTGTGTCACCACACCCAGGTTTTTTTAAATTGAATTTTATTTTGTGTATGTTTATGTGAATGTATAACCTGTATGCAGGTACCCATGGAGGCTAGAAAAGGGTATCAGAGCCCCTGAAACTGGAGCTACAGGTAGTTGTAAGCCAGTCAGTGCAAGTACTGGGAACCAAACTCAGGTCCTCTGCAAGAGCTGTGAGCACTCTTAGCTGCTGAGCCATCTCTTTAGCCCCATGCCCAGTTTTTACACTGTTGCAGAGCAAACCCAGGGCTTTTAGATGCTGGGCAGGAACTCCACCAATTGAGCTACATCCCCCTCCCCACCACCCCAATGCTAGAGATTGGATCTAGGGCCTTGTGTATGCGAGGCAAGTGTTCTACGGCCTAGTTACCTCTCCTGGTGAATGTTTTACAAACTGGGAACCCCCGGCAGAGATGCACAAGCTGGGTCATGAATGCAGCGTGGTTGCATTCTTCTTTAGGTCTGTGTTTCTCAGCCCCACCAGCAACAAGGCTGGGGAAGGCTCTGAGCTCATCCTGTCTTAAATCTCGGCAGCGGGATGGGCAGCAGCCACTTGTCTGGAGGCTCCCCAGACCGGCAAATGACTCCTGGTGGTGGTGGGCAAATAAATCTGTGGGTAGGGGCCAAGGAAGATGGGAGAAGATGGGTGGCATGGAACCAATGCGAATCTCCACTCTAGCCTCTAACTCACAAAAAGGCAAATGCCTCCTCTCTCTTTCATTCTTAAAAAGAAAACTCTATTCCCCCAACATTCCCAGAAGCCTCCCATCCCCAACCCTGGATCCATATTTGGACAGTAATTGGCTCCTAATGAGGATCAAGTGTCTTGCTCACTCAGAAGAAGGAAAATAAGAAACAAGTCATGGACTCAATGCTTCAGTTACCTAGGGTGCCTGGATAGTTCTTAAGTTTGTCCAAGTCCCTGTAGAATAGCAACATGGCGTCTTAGTCAACTTTGACAGGCACTTATGGAACACCTACTGTTTGCAACTGCCTCTGGAGGGGAAAGTTGGAGGTTCACCGATGACATTCCATGGGGGGCAGGGTGTATGTGAGTAAGTTGTAGACAAACTGAGGTACTGGAATGTATAGAATAAAAAGAGGCCGGGCCGTGGTGGCGCACGCCTTTAATCCCAGCACTCGGGAGGCAGAGCCAGGCGGATCTTTGTGAGTTCAAGGCCAGCCTGGTCTACAGAGTGAGATCCAGGAAAGGCGCAAAGCTACACAGAGAAACCCTGTCTCAAAAACCAAAAAAAAAAAAAAAAAAGAGGATACAAGACAAATATAGGTTGAGCACCTATTGTATGCCAGTCCCTGGGGTAGGCATTTGAGACATATTAAAACACTTCATCCTTATAAATCCAAACGTAAATGAGGAGCTGAAACACAGGAGAAGGGACCAGTTAAAGGCCATACAGTCAAGTAAGAGAATTGGGATAGAGAACCAGGCATGGCAAGAAGAGCACCGAGCTAAGGCTCCATGATTTGGCTACCCCTTGTCTGGATCAACTTACTCAAGCCCTTTGATCTCTCCCAGCCTCAGATTCTCCATCCAAATGGGGCTCAGTTCTGTCGAAAGTTATAAAATGTACTGACATGACTGTTGCTAAGGGCAAGGATTGGGAAGAGGATGCACAGTGGAGCGTGGGCTGCAGCAGGGAGACCAGTGGAGGGCTGTGTGTGAGAGAAGAGAGGTACAGAGGTGCTCCATCCATCCGCCGGAGAAACCCAGGCCAGGTCCCATTGCAGCTGGGGCTGGCGGAACTCAGGCACTGGGAAAGGCCACAACAACTCTGCTTTTTCCAGCTCCTGGTTGGGACTAGGCAGGCTTTTGCCTGGGAAGGAGCCAGGAGGAGAAGGGCCCAGCCTGAAGCTGTTAGGTAGGAGCTAAATCCAGGGCCAGATTTCCAGGAGGCAGTGGGTAAGGAAAAAACACCAAGATTCTTAGGTCAGGAGGCCTGGGTTCCTGACAGGAAACGGCCAGGCACCTGCCTTTGACCCTGCACTCTGAGCTGGGCTCTTCCTACACAAAATGAGGGGAAGGGTGCTCAGCCCCCGCCTTGGGTGTTGTTTTGAAGCACATGTTATCACAGGACTGAGCTGCACCGTAGGGTCGAGACCTCTAGTCTTTACAGGCGGAGAAAGTACAGTCTGTGGGAAGGGAAGGTCAAACTCAGAGCCCAGTCTAGCGCTCTGCTCCAGCGGGGTCCTTAGAGACCTGTGACCACTGGGGCACCTAAACCCCCACCATCCGCGCAAGGGCAGAAGAGGGCCGGCAGCTCGCACTTCCTTTCCCATTCTCAAGCGATCCCTGCCCACAGTGTTCTGGGGAATCTAAAGCCTCAGAGACTTTGTCCCAAATCTTTAAAATGGGGCGTGAGCCTGACTTGGCAGTAAAGGCCCTTCAACCCTGACCAGGAACGGGAGCCCAGAACGGCCCCTTTAAGAAGGTTGGGGGTGGGAGCAGACAGAGGGAGCCCCCGCCCGAAACCCAAGCGCGGGTCGGCGCCTGCCCCGCCCCCGGAGTTAAGTACCGGACAGCCCTTGCGCCCTAGCCCTTGCGAGGAGCCCTGCTCCCTTGACTTACGACTTGAGACTCGCTGCTGTCCAGACTCCTGCACGCTCTGTTCCCTCGCCTTACAAGTCCAGACACCCAGCCCGCCGCGATGCTTCCCGGCCCAGGACACGGGCTGTCAGCTCCAGCCCTGGCCCTGGCTCTAACCTTGGTCCTGTTGGTTAGAACTGCATCTCCTGGTGAGTGAGGGGCTGAGACCCTGATCCAGCCTAGGGGATCTGGTGGGGGCTGCACTCACAGGCCAGGATCAAGAGTCCAAAGGCCTGTACTTCTCTGATCTCTGTTTATGGGGACTTCGGCTATCCAAGGACTCCAGGTTGTCTGGCTTTCTTGACCCTAGAAAGTCAGATCCTGGGAAAGGGGCGCCTTGGAGTCACATTGCCAAGGGCGTGGCTCTGCCCACCCGGATTGTCCGGGTCACTCAGGCCACCTCAGTGCTATCCAGTTTCTTTGCCAGACAGGTTTGGGGTGACCACAGTGGTACTTAAAGGACACCCATGGCAGTAATAAGTGGGCATCCTGGACACAGATACCCTGAGGCAGAAATGGGGAGAGCTGTGAGGCGGGAAGTAGAGAGGAGGCACAATGCCCCACCCTGTGCGTACCCAGCACACCTCTGCCATGGCCTCCTCTAACTGCCTTCTGGCCTCTGTTCCCTCTCGCTGCTCTGCACCTCTCTTTTCGTTCCCAGGGGCTGGCTGGCTGGTTTCTGCCTCTACCTCCACCCACCTTTAAGCCTTTCCCCCCCCCCACCACTGTTCTCATTGAGAGGACCTGGTTGGTGACACACAGGACCACCCACTCTTCAGGTTCCAGAGGCAAGGCTGCTACCCCTCAGATATCTCAGCCCTGGGGCAGCCCGTGCCACACCCCCTGTCCCAAGCCGTGGTCCCTGAGCAGCAGAGCCTGAGTGAAAGTGTACCTTCTGAGAGGTGCTGGTGCACATCGCCTCTGTCACAGCGCCAGGAATCCTAGCATTACAGCATTCTTCCTTTACTGGAGACAAGGGCTGCTTCTGCCATAAGATCTGTAGCCTCAGGGCCCATCAGTCATTACTACCCATGTATGAATCAGGCCTTCAGCCTACATCTTTCAGGACCATTTCCAAGAGCAACTAAGAGCAGAGAAGGAACTTAAGTCTCCCTTCCAGGGGCCCAGGCCACACCCTTGTCATCAGATGGGGGAAACCGGTTCTAAAGAAGGGGATCACAAGGCACCCAGAAGGGAAATGAGTCAGGAAAGGACCCCCTGCACTAAGGTGACTCATGGATGGATCCAGGCTCCCCATCCCTGCTTCACAGACTTCCTTTCCTAAAATCTCACAGCCCCGGTGGTGAACGGACCTGAAAGATGTGAAAAGGGAGCACCTGAGGTAGCTGGGAGTTCAGCTCACCCAGCCCCCAATTTCCAACCAAGAGATGGGTCCCAGCAGCCCCTACCTACTTGGGCTTCAACTGAGAACAACTCTCAGATACCGTCTTAGCACTGCCAACATGAGACACGATACTCAGGCTGTGCAGAGATGGGCAGGCTGAATCAGGGTGTGGCAATGTGTGCCCGTAATGCCAGCACTGAGGAGGCTGAAGTCAAAGGATTGCACTGTGGGTTCAAGGCCGGCCTGGGCTGCAGAATGAGTCCCAGACCAGCCTCAGCTGGAATGAGACCCTGCCTCAAAAACAAACAAAAGAGGAAAAAGCAGGGGACAAAGGAAGAAGAGGAGAGGAGGAAGACGAAGGGAGAATGGAGAGAACTCGTATTAATTCAGGAGATGGGAAAGTGAAGTAAAATTCAAAGAGCAGTTTCTGATTGTGAATAGAAAGAGCCGTGCAAAAAGTGTGGAGGAAATCAGAAGCAAGATGGGTGGGACAGAGGGCCAGCCGTCCTTGAGTCAAGCCTTGAAGGGTGGGAAGGGAGTCTGCACACTCCTGTCTGCGGTCCTCAGCCTGGACAGGAGCGGGAGGTGGGTGTAACAGGGTGTTGAAATAGAAAGCCCAGCAGCCTGGCTGGAAGGCGTATTTTGAGCACAGGGCAGGAAGAGCCATTGGGCTGGGACACAAAAACCTTAAATGGCAGAATGAAGCCCACAGCCTAGCACTGTTGGTGGCAAGAAGAGGCTGCAGGGACAGAGCGGGGGGCAGTGGGGACCCGTGTTTTAACAATAAACCCACCCTGGGTTTCAGGAAGGATTTGAGCATGGGGAAGGGATGGAATAGCTGATACTCTCCCCTACGCCAGAGCTTCTGCATAGCTCACCCAACTCTGTCACTCCCAACACAGTCTCAGGGTTTATGTGGGGGCTGAACTCACAGCCCAGCATCAGGAATCGGAGGGGGGGTGTCTGTACTCTTTCCCAGGCTGATTTCTGTTCGTGGGGTCTCCAGCTACCCCATGTTGTCTGGCTTTCCTGACCCGTGGAGTCACATTGCCCAGACCCATCCTGAGCTCTGCCTCAGGAAAGCTGCGCTCCACCTCTCCTGGAGGGCAGTTGGGGTCTCTTGTCCCAGCTGCGGCACACTTGGGTGGCTCCCCTGCACCTATCAGCATTCCAGAGTACCCAGGTCATGGGGTCTGGGAGGCAAGTTTTCTTGGCAACCATCTGGGGCAACATCTCAACTGTACAGACAGGAGAAATGAGCCCCCAGAAAGGAAGCAACCGTCTAAGGCTTTTACAGAACCCCAGCTGCCCAAGAAAAGCCCAGGGGAAGAAGGGAGTCCACTCCTCCCGAGCTCTGTGGGAGGCCCTCGGTAGAGGAACAGAGCCGGGAGAGGCTGGGAGAGTGATACCTGAGGGACAGGCTGAGGAGAAAGAAGATGGCATGCCAGTTCAAGAAGGCTTGGCTGTAACCTCAGGACCTGGGGTGTGTCCGGGTGTAGCACTGAGGACATTGACTCCCGTACCTCTTCTCTGGCCTGGCCTCACTTGGGATATAAGGGACTGAAGTAGGACCTACAGAGCATGCCTCCCAGGGAAGCTCTCGGGATTATCTGGACGGGGATCAGAAGATATGGGGTATTTAAGACAGTGGGGCTCCAGGGCCCCAGATACTAGAAAGAGAATCAGAGTAGATCCTGTTGGCTCCGAGAGTGATTTACAGGGGCATCCATGGTGTGGAGACAGATGAACCTTGTGTGTGCACTGTGCATGCTGCCCCGGATCTCTGAGGCAGGGCAGAGGCCAGGGCCTTAGCCCAGCCCACCCAGACTCTAAAAAAGCTGCCCCAGAACTAAACATAACTGAGCTCCCCCCTCACAGGGTCCACATGCCCAGGCAGGACAAGAAGAGCCTTTTAGCAGTGCCTGCCGGGGTGGGGGTGGGGGTATGGGGGAGGGTGAGCCATGCCAGGTGGGCCAAGCTGCTGATTGCTGGGACCACGAAGGGAGAGGGCCACAGGGAAGGGAATGGGCATGTGTGGAGCTCACGCAGGAAGTGTATAGGCTGTCTGGGAACTGGGCGTGCTGCCCAGGATAGGGTAAGGGAGGGGGACTTGGATATCCCTGACGTCCGCGCTTGCTTGTTCACTGGTGCACACATGAGGATGGAGCACGCACATGAGGACCCACAGGCGCAGGCCATGGTGGTTGGGATACAGCTGCTCTCATAGACCCTGACAGAGGCGGTAAGGGCAGGAGTAGCTGCTGCCTCATCTCCAGTCCTCTACCTGACAGACCTGGACTTGGGTGGTGCCTTGGGGGACATGGTGGGGTGGGGTGCAGAGTTGCACCTCCTGGTCAGGACCAGGAGAAGATAAATTAGGGGTCTGTGGGCTGGGGTTTCAGCCTGCTTCCTCTTTGGTTCTCTGTTTCACTGACTCCCTGACAACTGCCGGCCACATCCAGAGCCTCTCCAGCATGCCCTCTGCCCCAGCCTATGTTAATTCTGCAAAACCTTCTAGAGATAAAACTCTTGTTCTAAGTGCTGACGAAGTGGGTCTGGAGGCACCATATTACCTTCATTGCTGAATCTGCAAGGAATCTTGGGATTAACTGGATCAGCACCAATAGTTGAGAGTTTAGATCCCTTCTAGGGCAGGGTTCCCTAGCTCTCTGGCCTCCTGGAGAATATAAATCTCCTAACAGGGAGAGGGTTAAGCCAGTTCATCACTCAGTCTGATCACTTCCTTCCAGAGCCAGCCCTGGTGGGTGCTGGAGTACAAGGGGCAGGAAATAGTCCCATTTTATAGAGGAGGAAACTGGGCTCAGAGAGAAATAAGGACTCCCCCCAATCACTCTAGGCATTCTCATTCATCCCAACAGAGTGGGCCATCCCAGATCAGGCCAGCAGGGTAGGGGCATCCACCCGTGTGACTTCAGCCCCGCACCCCGCAAGAAGAGAGATGATATCTCCTAGAGAAATCCAGGTCCCCTCCCTCCAGTAATTGTTCCCACCTTTCCTCCTCGGTCGGTCATAGTAGCAAACCCCCATTAAAAACCTCCACCTACTTCCAGCTAGGGCAGCAAAGGAAGTCACACATTCGTCTCTGATACAGTTTGTAGCCTGGGGCTGCTGTCAAGGTGGCTCGGTGGCATGGATCACCCATGTTCTAGAGGCAGTGTGGGTGGGCCTGGCCAAGAACATTGCCTGTCCTGTTGACCAGTCCTTCTCGCTCAGTGCCTACCCACGCCTGCCGGCTCGAAGCCTGTGGAGGAACCAGCTCTGCCAACTCTGGTGTGCATTAGCCAGGCTGCCAGCCATGGCTCATGCTTACTTAAACGTTTCAGTATGTCCCCACCCCCTCTGCCTCCACAGACCTAACAGCAGAAACCCTGACTCCAGACCAGCCCCAAGTGGGTCACAGCAGGGCTCAAGAAGTTGCTTGCCCTGGAGTCACACTGTGCTTCCTTAGTGGATTGGAGGCCAGGCCTCCCTGCCCTTTGTCCTTATTCCCTGACATGGGCGATGGCCTCACCCACAGGAGCAGCAGCCCCATGGGAACAGATGTCTCATCTCCTCTTTCCTGGCTCTCCACCACATAGCTGAGCACAGGGTTGGTCCACTGGGGGCTGGAGAGGTCACTGTGCTGACCAGGGATTTCAGAATGTGCCTCAAAGTGCTCCCAGGGGTCACCTCCAGTCCACCTGGAGGTATATGATTCTGGGAATGTGGGATGCCTGTCTCACCCAGTACGAGTGGAGCAGCTTCCGGAACAAGTGTTTGTAAATTGAGTTTTATGTCCTTTTTGCCAGGAGTGATAGCACATTACCGTAATCCCTGTACTTAAGAGCGTGGACTCAGAATTTTAGAGCTGACTTGGGAGAAGCAAAATTGAAAGTATATAGTCAGTCTAGGCTACATAGCAAGACACTGTCTCAAAATAAATAGTGATGATGATAATAATAATAATGTTGGGCTGGGGATGTAGCTTATTTGGAAGAGTGCTTGTCTAGCATGAGTGAAGCCCTGTGTTCAGTCCCCAGCAGCACCACATACACTGAGTGTGGCAGCATGCACCTGTTATCCCAGGACTTGGAGGCAGAAGCAGGAGGATCTGGAGTTCAAGGTCATTCTTGGCTAAATAGTGAGTCTAAGGATCCTAGACATTCCAGACTTGATAGTGAGACTACATGAGATCCTGTGTCAAAAAAACAAAACAACAAAAATATACTGTTTTAATAAAGGATTCTGTGGCAGGGAAAGGGAGGGGGAAGAAAGGGAGAGAGAGAGAGAGAGAGAGAGAGAGAGAGAGAGAGAGAGAGAGAGAGAGAGAGAGAGAGATTACTTCAAAGAATCCCACTCAAGTCTGATTGCAGGGTTTCCTGTAAAGTGTCCTTCTCCAGGCGGTGATTCAGCAGGCAGGGAGCAGCCCCTGCACACAGTCTCCTCACACCCAGACTCTGAGGTTTCTCCTGTCCCAGACTCCCACCCTACTGCTCCTACCATCAAATAGGATTCCTGAACACCCGGGCGGGCAAACGCCTGTGTCTCCTTGCCTGCAGACCCTACCACACCATTGCTATGCTGTGCCCCTCTCTCCCTACCATGCATCAGCCTCCATGGTCAAGGTGAATCATGTCCTAGTGTTTGGTTGAGCACGGCCATCAGTTAACAGCTGCTATTTCCAGCACCCTTCCACATCTGCCCCAGCTGGGCTCCACAACTGGACTTCCCTTCCCCAATCCTTCAAGCTTCAGCACCACAGCCCCTGGGTGTCTTTTCCCCACTACTGGCTCTGAGACCAGCCTAGTCAGCTTTTCTCTTGGGGCCCTGTATAAAACAGCTCACTTTCACCTTCCCTCTGTCTCCTGACCTATGATTAGATACTCAGCAGGGCCAGGCGTTGGTGGCGCACGCCTTTAATCCCAGCACTCGGGAGGCAGAGGCAGGCGGATCTCTGTGAGTTCGAGGCCAGCCTGAGCTACAGAGAGAGATCCAGGACAGCTAGGGCTGTTACACAGAGAAA
>CABHPQ010001670.1:24307-42403 GCA_902168405.1 Peromyscus aztecus
CAATCTGCTCCCTGGGGAGCAGAGAGGACTGGGGAGAGGACACCAACTTCCGTTCCCACCTCAGAGCAAACCCTTCCCCGCCCACATTTCAGGAGGGGGCAGCTATAAATATCAATGGGCCCAGGATGCTGATTCCCACGACATCAGCTCCTCCCTGCCCCCTTCGCAAGTGCACAGGCACTGGGACCAAGAAGTTCTGCTGCAGCTGGGGCAAGGCAGGCTTGCCTCCACGCTCCCGTCCCCCCCACTCCCCCACACCCCTCCACCCGCCTTCCTGGCAGAGGGAGAACAAATCACCATTTTGGGAGTCTCTGGGCTATGGATGAGCTCCTTTCCTAGTCTCATTTTGATCAACCCCCACCTTTCCTGCTCTCAGCCCTCAGTTCCTCGGAGACCTTCTATGGGGAGGCGAGAGGCTAGGCACAGCCGTTACAAACACGGTGTCAGAGCGCTCATCTGGGATTAGATTCCAGCTCTAACGCTCCTTGTGTGACCTTGACTTGGCCCCCTCTGAGCCTCCAGTCAGTCCTTTATAAACCAGGAAAGAGTAATTCCTCCCTCTCACATGCACTGGAGACAACCAAGCCAGATCGCGGCTTGGAATAAAAACTGCGAGCACGTGTGCCCGAGGTTGCTGTTACTCTGTCCCTACTGTCTTTCTGGGTTGGGTGGCTCAGCAGTGGAGTGCTCCTGTTCAGGAAAGGTTCCAAGGCAAGGACACTGTGAAAGCTATCAACCAGCTGCTGCCTACCCACCACACCCCCAGCCCAGGACCCTTCACAAAGTGGAGACAGGATCCCGCATCTGTCCTGCTTGAGGGCTGAGGTCCCACCTTGCTCACTGGCAGAAGCAGAAGGCCCCTCCTGGGTGCCCAGAACCCACTTCCCCATAGCTGACAGCCCTGAACAAGGCACACTGAGCTGGCATGGAGCTGAAACTCAGTCAGAGGATGCCAAGTGAGTAACCAAAAATTACTCGAACCCCGTGCCCAGAGAAAGTAAGTGGGGAGGGAAAGATGGGCCCCAGTACTGTTTATGAGCAGGGGAACCCAGAAGCCTGTCTTTTCCTTGCCCTCTGCCAACCCCACGGGGCCTCCTCTTGGTACTCTCCAACTCTGACCAGAGCCCAGCGACGTTGACATAACATGGTTTGATGTCAAGAGGACCATGGGGCACTAACACCACTTGTAATCAGCAACGGTGGCTGTGTAACGAGGAGCAGAAATTCAGGCTGAGAGAAGTTGACAAGAAGTCTCTGGGATGTTGGTGATGTCTGTGTGTGAGTCCAGTGAGGACATGCAAGAAGTGAATTTCCAGAGAGGGCTACAGGGTGAGAAGTCTGGCATTGTGACTCTAGAAGAACCCTTGGGATGGAGGACTAACCAAAGTCTAAGCCTCCGGCTTGAGATACCTCTGCCTTCACCCCATAGCATACTGGGAAGGACCCAGCTAGCTCCCCGGATGTGCTAATAGAATCCAGGCGCCTGCCCCTGACTGTTTCTGTCTCCAGGCATCTGGGGCCCGTGTGCTTCTGATCACCCATCTGTAGCCCAGCTGGGCGCTTCTAGAAATAGGGACTGAGATGGAGACGTCTTCCTCCAATTAGTGAAAACTGAGGGGTAGGGAACTTGAGCCTATGCTTACTATGGGGATTTGAATCTCCCAAGTCAGCTCTATAATTCTGAGTCCACGCTCTTAAGAACAGGCCAGGGGCTCAGCTTCTAGCTAGCTGCTTGTCCTGGGCCACACAGTAAGATGGGCTTAAGGGCACTGGTGAGCCAGTGTTCCCTGGCAATGGGAAATCACTTCCCAAAGTTAGCCCCAGACCCTGGGGCTCTCCTAGGAGGAGAGCCTCCCTCCACCCCCGGTTCCCGTCTTCCACCCCCTAGCTTGGCCCCACCCTGCCAAAAATAAACTCAGACCACCCCATTTTGTCCCAGCCAGACCCACCCAGCCCCTCCAGAGCCAGTTGAGTCACTGCTTGGGACTGCTCCTTTTTTTAACTGTCTGAGTCACTGGCTGAGGCTATGGCCGCATGACACATGCCCAAGCTCCAGTCAGCCCAGAGCCCCTAATAAGCACAACAGTGGCCGCATCTGCATCTGTATCGTGACTGGCAGCAGGTGAGTGCTCCTGCTGCTCTGGCTTGTAACCTCTCAGAACTGGGAAGCTCACTCCCTAGAAAGCCAAAGATGGAGCTGGCCCCTAAGGTCCTGCCTCAACTGTAGCGTTTTCGGCGCCTCCACCAGACCTAGGCTTATACACCACGAGTACCAGAAAGAGAGGGGTCTCCAAGCCCAGGGTCTAGGGATGAATGGGAAGGCCTGGCTCCTAGGGAGAAGGTCACAGAGATGCCTACTATTGGCCTTGCCTGTTTGGTTCCAGCTCAGGCCCCACACTGTGCCTGAAGACTCCGTGTAGGCAGAAATGCCCACGTCTGCCCCCCCTCTCCCCCCCCCTGATGCTGCCTATCTTTGGGCTGCTGTCTCATCTCTCTCCCAGACTCTTTTCTGTCCCATCTCTGTTTCTCCAGCTTGACCATCCCTGTCCCTGGCTGGCTGGCTCCACTTCTCCCATATCTGTGGCCCCTCTCTCTCCATCTCCTCCTTTCCCATCGCTAGCTCTGCATCTTTGCCTCTCCCCTCTCTCGTCCTGCTCTTTCTTTCTGTCATCTTTTACCCAGTTTGGGTGACAGTCTGAAGTGCTCCCTCTGCAGCTGGCACCCCTAGGCCCTCCTCTGTCTGCTCGGTAGACAAAATAGACCCACATCCACCCATTCCCACAGGGGAGTCTGGGCCCCTGAGACCAATAATCCCGAGAGAAATTTTCCATCCCCTTCACCCAGGCTCTGTCCCCTAGCCCAACACATAGGCTACATCCTGTCCCAGGGAATGTCAGGATCCCACAGGCACTTCCTTAGAGCCTGGGGGATGGGGAGGGGGCCTGGGAATGGCCCCTCCTTGAGCTCTGCTGGAGCAGAGGCCTGCACAACTTCAAACCCTGTCCTCTGTCTGTGGCTATGCCTCCAGCTATAAATAGGGGCGCATAGTCTATTTTCTTTAAAAACAAGCATCAGACTGGGTCACCATGGCCAGAAAAGCACTCCCTGGCTGGAGCAGTCTCCCACTCTTCCTCAGCCACTGTGTCCAGGCCCCTTAGATGGTTAGCAGGGCTAGAAAGGAGGCTGGGGGGACGTGGTGGAGAATATCTGAGGCAGTCTCCAAGGTGCTACCTGGACCACCTGGACCACCTGAGGGCCTGTGGCCACCCTTCATACGCGCCTCCCCACCGTCTCCCTCCATCACATGAGCTCAGTCTTGTGCCTGAGACTCACAGTGTCAACCAAGAGAAGTGACAGGCACACAGCTCCCCAAGCCCGAGGGTCTTTGGACCCCAAATGAAAGAAGGATGCCTTGGCTGTAAGACAAGGGGAGGGAGGCATGAGGCTTTGTCGTCCTCAGAGAGAAAGAAGAGAGCTGGAACCAAGACAGGGATGGTATCTGCTAGATTTGGGCAGAAAAGCCTGAGGTCCAGCAAGGCTGGCACATGGCAAGTTCAAGGGAGATGAGGGAGAATGCTGTGGACAGGCAAAAGTCACTCAGGGCCATCCCCAAGCATGGTGTGGGCAAGGGAGGATGTTGAGCAAATCATTTTAACTGTGGCTATTACCTGCAGTGGAGAGCAGGAAGTTAACTAAGGCGGGCACAGGATGGTGGTGATCTGCCTTGTAGAATGGCACAGTGGGAAGGGAGGTTAATTTGAGAATTTAGAGGCAGGATGGATGGAGAATGGATACCCCTTGACAACGAAGAGGGAGGAAGGAGTGGATCCAGAACCCAGATTTCTGTCTATAGTGACTGGGTAATGGGAACTTTACTGGGCCAGTGAGCAGGTTGGGGTGGCATGACCTTGTTTGCTATGAGTGAGGTTGGACATGAGGGTTCCTGGCCCAGATGTCCAGAGCCACTGGCAGTGGACCTGAGGGCCCAGAAAAAGAGACCGTGCCTGAGGATGGAAGAAAAAAAAGATGAATACACGGTGGCAAGAATAGGGTTTAGTTCCTGGGAGCCACAGGTGACAGGAAACTCAGTGGGAACCAGTGGGAACCAGCTCCAGCAGGAGGCAGGTCCGTATGAAATGCGAGGCTTCGGCCAGGGCTCTGCGGATGGCCTGGTTAGCCCTCGGCCTGGTGGTTTCTGGGCCCAACCTTCTAGCCACAGACTCCTGTAGCTGAGCACTGGCCAGTGTGGTGTTTTGCTGCTCTACCTGTCTGAGATAGATCTCCTTGATAGAAATCCTCAGGACTGAGGAGATGGCTCAGAGGTTAGGAGCACTGGCTGCTCTTCCAGAGGACACGAGTTTGATTTCCAGCACCTACGTGGCAGCTCACAACTGGCTATAACTCTAGTTCCAAGGGATCTGACACCTTCTTCTGGCACTCCCCAGGGACTGCATGCATGTAGTGCCTAGACATACATGAAAGAAGACACCCATACACATAAAAAAAATAAAGGTTTTTTTTGTTTGGTTTGGTTTGGGGTTTTTTTTTTGTTGTTTGTTTTTTGGGTTTTTTTTTTTTTTTTTTTTTTTTGAGAGAGAGAGTTTCTCTGTGTAGCTTTGGAACCTGGAACTCGCTCTGTAGACCAGGCTGGCCTCGAACCCTCAGAGATCCACCGGCCTCTGCCTCACAAGTGCTAGGATTAAAGGCGTGCACCACCACCACCACCCAGCAAGGTTTTTAAAAAGAAAAAGAAAATTCTCAAATGGGGCCAAATGTCACCTCCTTTTGATTTCTGCTCCTCTACCTACTGACAGGTCCTCCATCTACATGCCCAAGGACCTTGTGGATGTGCAAGTGCCCTGTGCAGGGACACAAGCCTGGGTTCTACCCTGAAAAGCTTCTAACATGTGGGGCTGTCGCTCAGTGGTAAATCACATGCTTAGTATGAGCAAGGCTCTGGTTTAATCTAACACACACACACACACACACACACACACACACACACTGCCTGCCCATCTGCCCGTCCTGCCTGTCTGTCTGTCTGTGTTATAGGAGACCGATGATCACTAATCCAGCTCCTGATGAGGAGCATCTATCTGTAGGTCTCCCCCTCTTCTTCCCTAAATGTTAGACGTGATTGTTCCAAGGAACATGGCCTGTTCTGCACACACAGTGCCACCAAGCTGTAAGTTCAGCGCTGCCCAGGCCCACACTCCTTGTTTCCCATCGCAGCTCACTCACCCCATCTCCAAACCCAGCCTGCCAGGCGAGGGAGCCCTGAGACACCTTCCCAACGGCCCTGTAACAACACCCTCCTCTCATGACTGGCATCTGTGGCACTGTGGTCTGTGTATATATGAGCTCTGCCTGTGAGAGGGCTTGGCCCAACAGACACTCTCAGAGTACCCCCCCCATGCCTAGTTCCTAGACCCCCCCCCCATTCTCCACCCTTCCCGACCTCCAAGACCCCAGTGGGCAGGACTGGCACTTAATCACTGGCTTCTGAGAAGACTGAGCCACCCCTTGCCAGCCCCTCCCGCTCCCAGCAGCTCCCAGAGCCCACCCGCAGCTGCTCCAGGAGAAGCCAGGCCGCTTCACCCTGCCAGCCCAAGCAGATGTGTTCCCTCCGGTCCTCCACTCCTCCCACTTCCACCCGACCCTGACAGAGGGAGCCTCAGGGGGACAAGAAGGGAAAAAGTGTGTCTTCCCCAGGCAAGATGCCAACCCTCACACCCCTCCTCCCACCCCGGCCGGTGCAGATGCTCCATTTCCGACTCACGTGCTACAGTCACTGCTTTTGTATGCATGCACCTCCCTGCCAGCACCCACAGCACCCAGCTCAGGAGCCACACCCACAGGGGCTTCAGTCCTAGTCTGGCCTCGGTCCCTGTGAACCCCTTGCACAGGGAAGTGTCCTCTCTAAGCCTCCGTGCCCCCACTTGTAAGATGGGAGGTGTCTCAGAGAGATCCTGCTAGGGTTCCAGGGAGGGAGTCCCTTCTTTTTCTTCTGCATGCCGGGAACCTTATCCCAGGCTGGACCCACTGAAATGGGAATCTCACACCCACTAAGGCCTGGCCAGCCAGGGATAGGGAATGTGGAAAAAGGCCTGGAAATCCACCCATCTGAACAAGGAGGAAAATTATAAGGCAGAGAAAAGCCTCTTGGAATTGCTCCCCACCACCCTGGTCCCGCCCTCTTTGCCTGGGGCAGGGGAGCGGTGGAGCTCCACAAAGACTCCATTGAGGCCGGCTTCCTCCCTGTCCCAGCCTCCAGCCTGGGTGGACTCTGGGCTATTGGTTCCATCAAAACCTCTCATTTTCCCTCCTTCTTCCTCTTGTGCCCCACATGGCCCCAGGGTTGGGATATGTGGCCGGAAGCCTAGGACACTAACCCTGCCCCTAGAGAGCTCACAGGGCATCTCCCAGCTCGTTCCTGCTCTCTCTCCAGGAGCACTCATCCTTCATATGGGCCTCTACTTTGGAAATCATCCTTAGTCTACGGCCCTCAGCATGGCTGACTGACGGCAGTTGTTTAGAGGACCAGTAGCTGAGGCCAGGGCCAGAGCCAGGGCTCAGGCAATAACTGAGGAAAGCGTGTTCTGTTCTTTTTTTTGTTTGTTTTTGTTTTTGTTTTTTTCGAGACAGGGTTTCTCTGTGTAGCTTTGCGCCTTTCCTGGAGTTCACTTGGTAGCCCAGGCTGGCCTCGAACTCACAGAGATCCGCCTGCCCCTGCCTCCCGAGTGCTGGGATTAAAGGCGTGCGCCACCACCGCCCGGTGCATGTTCTGTTCTTGCCTCTTTAGACTTTCGGGGAACCAAAAGGTCAATGAGAGAGAAGGTCCGAACTTGGTTCTTGTGGCCTCACAGTTCTTGGGGTGAGGGAAAGTAGACCATGCTGACCCCAGCAGAAATCTTTTAGTGTTCGTTTGTGGAGGTCATTTGCTGGTGAGTCTCACAGTGCTTGGTGGTCCAGCACTGCCCTGGGATGAGGTTCTGTCTCCTGAGAGGGAGGACAATGTCTGTTCTAAATCCCAGTCCCGTGTGATTTTGAACTGGTCTACTGCTGTTCACATGGCTGAGAAGCCTGGACTCAGGTAAGGATAGCTAAAGAGCAGCGACCGTGTGCAGTCTCCAGGGACGTCGGCAACCCTTAGCAGCGAGAGGGGTAGATGTGGCTGGTGACCCCAGCGTCATGCACATGGAGGCTGCCGTCCCTTTGGTCTGACCTGAATCTCTTCCGTTTCACCTTCTCTTTCCGTACCTTCGGAGCAGCAGAGGTGAGGAAAGATGATGGCCAGGATGATCAGGATGGTAGCTTGGCCTTCTAGGGGGTGGGATGTACTGATGGAGGGTATGTGGGGAGCAGATATCCCCCCCCAAGCTAGGCCTACTAGGCAGATTTGCTCTTGCCAAGGGGTGGAAGGAAGGGACAGGTAGGGTAGACTATCCTTCAGCCCTGGCCAACCAGGATCCAGAACACAGTTATAATAGTCTTTGCACCCAGCCTCCTCACCAACCCCACACTCACTTACATGTTCTATCCAGGTATGCTGACCCACACCCACCACCACACACACACTGGTCCACGAGGACTCCTTGGCTGCTTTGGTCAGCCTATCACCTGTTCCCCCAGCCCAGAGCAGGGAGACTCAGTAACCAGGGCACCAGCCTCTGGGCTCTGCCCACCCCTAGCCTCTTTCAGGTTTCCCTGGCTTGGGGGCAGAACTCTGGTAGAGAAAAGAGAGGGAGTCCTTGGAGGTCCAAGGGAAGGCAAGCTGGCCTGTGGGCTGGGTGACCTCAGAGAGAGCGCAATGGCTCAAGCAGGGCATTTGGCCCACTGCTCCTACAAAGGCTGCATTCAGCCCC
This sequence comes from Peromyscus aztecus, assembly GCA_902168405.1. NCBI lineage: Eukaryota > Metazoa > Chordata > Mammalia > Rodentia > Cricetidae > Peromyscus > Peromyscus aztecus. The sequence continues at coordinate 32,173 of CABHPQ010001670.1, forward strand.
AGGTGGGCCCCCTACACCCGTGGTGGTAGACAGAGAGCCCTTCATGCCTGCCTCAGCCCTCCCAAGAGTCTACCCCACAGACCTTCAGACTCCCTTTAAAACTGCAGCCTCACCCTGCCTTCTCAGACCTGGAACCAGGATGCATTACCCCTGATGGCAAACCCCACAGGCTGTGGTAGAGAAATCCAGCTTCCCCAAGGCAGGATCCTCTGCTCCCCACTCGCTGGGCACTCCTCACTCCAACCGACAGCAGTAGGCTCCTGTCTTCACTTTCTCCCTTGGCTTCCCCTTTCCTAACTCTAGTCTGTGTCCCTCGAGTTCAGTTTTTGTGAGGACGGGTCACTATGTCTCATTTTTCAGCGTTTTTCTTAGGCTTTCTGTCTCTCCCAGGCTGGCACTTCTTTTCCATCCCAATGGCTGCACTAGGGTGTGTGTGTGTGTGTGTGTGTGTGTGTGTACCTCTCTGTGTGTATGTGTATGTATGTGTGCATGCACGTGCACGTGCACTCATATTAATGAATGAATGATCGGTCTTGCAGCAGCCCTGGGCGGCACCCCCGTGTTCACATACCCAGGGCTCCCACCCCCACCCTGCACTCAGCTGGGCAGCAGGCACTCCTTCTGCCCATCCTGCCCAACAGCTCTGGGCTCCCATTTTCTCCCTTATAAAGTCAGGCGACGGCAGACAACCAGGAATGCTGCCACTGCACATGACGCAAGCCAGCTGTGGGGGCCCGCCTGACTGCCCTAGGCTCTGAGGGGCAGCACGGAGCTCACAGGGGTTCACTGCCAGGGGAGAGGGTGCTGTGGGTGGGGCTGGGGTGGGGTTCAGACAGTGGCTGAGCTGAAACCTGAAGCTTACCTTTCTGAGACCAAGTCTGATAGCGTCCCCCCTGTAAGGCCTGCACTATAGAGAACTTTGATATTATGGAACTTGTTCTCCAGGGTTGCGGGGGACATGGGCAGCCAGAGACCTGACTCTCCAGTACCTCCTAGGACAGGGAGTTGTACTCCCAGTTACAAGAAGATGGGCATAAGGGAAGTCAAAGACAAAGGCGGGGGAAGAGAGACTAGGAGGGTCAGAGGCCTGAGGTGGGCTGAGAGTCATAGACAGAGGCGTTGAGAGGACAGACCGGAAGAAAGACAGTTGGCTTGCACAGAGTTTGGAGGACTGTGAGGAGCTGGGTCTACAGTGGTCCCACACGACTAGGGAAAGCATCTAAACTGGAAACCTTGCAGCCAGACAGACAGAGAGATGCTAAGGCACATGGGTACTCCCTACATAAGACCCCTTGTCCCCAGAGCCTGCTGACAAGCAGAAGGTTGAGCATCCTAATAAGCAACTCCAGGTGCAGCATGCTAGTGCACATCTGTAATCCTACCAAGATGATGCGGAGTTCAAGGGTAACTTTAACTACATGGTGACCCTACCTCAACAACACTCAATGCTAAGTGTTCCCTGGGGCAAGGACCAGCCAGTCCCCATTGACACAGTTCCCAGGAGTGTCACCCCAGGCATCCAGGAGGTACCAGGACAATCCGAGACCTGCCAAAGGATAACCATCTAGAAGACTGATCAAAGCCTCCCCTGACCATCTGTGAGAGGCACCAGCATGGCAGGACACAAGCTCTTTCTGTCTCCTCACCCTGGGTCTCAGGAAAAGCATGGAGCCACCCCACCCTGGGGCCCAGACAGCAGCTCCCTGTTCATGAGAGGAAGGGTGGGAAGCCACGCGGACTTCTCCACCTTCAGCAGAACCCTGGGATGGGAGGGGCAGGAGCCCTCTAGGAACACATGGCCTCTTTGAGGGAGCCAGGCCTGTCCAAGTAATGGCAGGCAGGCAAGGGAGGCAGGGTGGGCTGGGCACAATGGCTCCTCTGTCCTAACAGCTCTGGGCCCTTATGCGTATACACAAACACATAGCCTTGTACAAACCCCAAAGACACCCCAGCAGCCACCCACACACTCATGCACATCTGCGTAGCCCTGGACACTCACCTGTGACCTTCCTCCACCCAAAAAAAAAAAAAAAAAAAAGCCCACACAGGCAGCAAGCAGCCCTCTTGCCTCTCCAGCTCATCTCCCAGAGCCTGGGGCATTTGCCCCTCCCACACAGAGGGCTTGGCCTAAACACACTACTACCACAACCCCCCCCTCCCCAGCCCACAAACTCTCTCTGCCTGTAAGTCATCTAGAACCAGTAGGGGGTGTGGGAGCAGAAGCCTCCACGGCCCCACCCAGAAGGATCTGTGCATCCCTACTAGCCTTTCATCGATCCTTGTCTCTGAGATCATTTATTCCCCTTCCTCTGTGATGCTGCCCTCGCCTCCTCCAAGAAGTCCTCTGAGATTGACTTGTAGCTTGTTACTTCTTCATCCTGCACCCTCTTTGTATTTGAAGCCCCTCTCCAGCTGCCCCCTACCTAATGACAGCAATTCTGGGTGCAGCCTATCAGAAGGGGTAAGAGAAGCACAAGTATTGGAGGTGAGGGGTAGTCCTGTCAGAGTTTCCAAAGCCCCAGCCAGCTTGGCTTCAGAGGCCTCTGTTCGGACAAGGGGGCTGCCTGGCCTGCACACTCCAGCAGCACAAGGCGGCCAGTGTGAGCGCCTCTCCACACAGGAAACAGCAGGGCCCAGTCCCTCAATGGACTTATTCAGACCCCAGCTCTCTGGAAAGTACCTCTGCTTCCTGCCACCCTCCCACTTAGCCAAACAGGCTGCTGCTCTCTCCTGTGGGAAGGGAGTAGAGGCAAGTGGTTCAGTGGTTAGGGCCAGCCACATACCTTGGTGCCTGACCCAGAGCCCCGGCTTCATCTAAGACCTAGGAAGTTGGCATATACCGTCCGTGCAAGGGAGTTTGGGTGGGATCCCTCTCACCAAGGGAAGAGTGCCCTCTTCCTTGTGGGTGGTGAGCAGCCCAGCCCTAGTTGGAGATGTTTACCTCTTTGCAGGATATAAATATTCTCAGAGTGGGCAGCATCACCTGGCTCACAAAATCCCTGAAGGTTTACTGCTCGGATCTCGCCAGCTGCTCCAAGCCGCTCCAGCCCACCAGGGTGGTGGCTCCATCCTGTGGGGGCTGTGTGCCCCACCCTCTTTCTGTGGCTGCCCTTGGTTTAGCCTGTTGCATTTTGCTCAAGCAGATACAGCACACACACACACACACACACACCCCAAGCACCTACTGCCTGCCAGGTTCTTGGTCTGAGGTTCCCTGGCACACGATACGCCGGGCCTGCAGAGTGTGCCAGGAACACCTGGGCAGGTGGCTTTGCGCTCACTCTGTCCTTTTAACTCGAGGCCCCAGGAGCCACCAGAGAGATTCCAGCTCGGCCCTGAGAACAGCATTATCTTTCTTGGCCATCCCTCCTGGGGCAGAAAAGGCACAGGCCCCTGCAGTGGCTGAGGCTGCTCTCTCAGGCGGATGTCAGCTGGCTCAGGCTGGCCAGGGCCCAGCAGTTGTGTGGCTGATGCCGGATCAGCTCTATCAGAAGCATCAGCCTGACCGGGCCCTGAAGTTTCAGAGAAGCCTGACTGGCATGACTCTCTTGTTCTCCTCCTGCAGTCTTTCCCCAGCGTTAGATATCTGCCAGCAGTCACGGTTCTAATCCCCACAAAGGAATGGACCAGAAACTGTGGTGGCGGGCAGGAGACAGAGGAAAGCTAACTTTAGGAAACTGCCTAGACCAAGACTGAAGCTGCTTCAAGGGAGGAGGCTCTCAGTGGGGTCCAAAGGGGGCCTGGATGGCAGTCACTAACCCTGGGTAGACCGTATCTGTCCTGCTGCCTGAGGAGGCTCTCTTTGGTCCAGCTGGCAGACCTGTGGTCCATCCTACCCTTGTGCTCAGATTCAGCCGTGGCTTGGCCTAGAGAAGGGGAACTCCACTGTTGTCTTCTCTGGCTCCTTGGGCAAGTCTGGAAACAGAGAGGCCGGATGTGACTATTCGCCAGAGACCGGGGATAGCAATGCAGCAGGAAGCAATCGCAGCGTGATGGAGGAAGTTTTGGCCCATTTTGAATCTGACACTGCACGTGCTTTCCAACTGGCCCGGGAGCCTTTGCTCCTTGGCAGACTCTGAGCTATAAGCTGCCCCACCTCACCCCACCCCATCCCCACAGGCACTGGGAAAATAGCATGAGAGAAAAAAATTACCTGTTTGCATTCCACGATCAGGCACCAGCTCTGGCCAACCACAGAGGTGAAGCATGGTCATGTCAAGGAGTATGAAGAGCCCACCCTAGGAGAAGGGATGTGACCAGGGAACCCCTTCATTGTGAGAGTCCCCTGGAACTCTGTTCCCGGGGACTGTGCCCACCAAGATAGATGATGGGGACAAGACAGGGAGAGACCAGACCCAGGATGGGCGTTCTCTGGAGCCCAGAGGTGGAGGTAACCTGTGGAACAGCAGGAGTCCTAACAAGGCCCCTAGACAGTGCCGCATAGAGCTATGGGGCCTGTTGGCGTGGAAGCGCCTCCTGCAGCCCAGCTGTCCACCTCTGCGATCCCTAGCCTCCTCCTGGCAGGAGCCTGGCCTTGACCACAGCTCCCTCTCTCACCAGCCTCCTTCTTCGGGGAGAACCACCTGGAGGTGCCCGTGCCCACAGCCCTGACCAGAGTGGACTTGCTGCTCCAGTTCTCTACATCTCAGCCCGATGCTCTGCTTCTCTTGGCAGCAGGCCAAGCCGACCACCTCCTGCTCCAACTCGCCTCCGGACGCCTACAGGTGAGTGGCACTCCTGGGAACAGGGCTAGGAGCTCCTTCTCCTCCGGTTTAGAATGCCTCGCTTCTGGCCGTGCGACCTCATGCCTGTCACCTGTGCCCTGGGGTCTTGATCTGTCCACTGTGTGCGGACAACGACATTCCAGGGAGAGTGAGTTCCTGGTACAGCGCTTCCGCCTGCTAGCTGACTCCAGCCTCGCTTCTCCTCACAGCCCCTTGCTGGCCATCTGGACTCGAGAGCCCTGAACCACTACCTGCGTCCACCTTTTCACAGTCTCTGGTTAACGGGCTTTCTCACTGTTTCCCTGCTCTTCTCTTTTGCCCAAACAGTCCCCTCTTCTTGACGTCTCTGTGTGAGGAGTTCTCCCTTTCCGAGGGAGTGTCCCCTGCTACTCACCTGGCTCAAGTCCCTCCACTGGGGCTCCCCTTTCCCCCTAGGCTCCCCTGTGGTATGGTGGGGCACTCTGTGATAATAACAGTGCCATTGCCACCTGCTTCTTATGTCATGCTTTAAGACAGTTTTATTAGCAAGGGGTCATTTGGCTCTCTCTTGAATCTGCCCACTCACTGTGAGGAGTTTAGGGTCTTAGGCTTGGGCCCATCTGCTTTCAGGCCCCATTGCGATTAGGGACTGTGGCCCTATCACCCTACGGCTGCCATGGCTACTCACTGCCACAAGGGATCACTTTGAGCCTGGGGCCTGGTGCAGTAAACAGAGGCTACCACCCTACAGAGGCACTCCATGCTTGGATCCCTAAGGTCTTGGGCTCTGCCACCACCCACTCCGGTTCAGGTGTCTGTGTCATGGAGGGAGCCTTCTCTACTGGATCCTCAAAACAGCACCCAGGCTGGCAAGATGGCTCAGTAGGTAGATGCCCTTCTGTGCCCGCCTCATCAGGCCTAAGTTCAATCCCCAGAACCCACAAAGTGACAGGGGAGAACTGACTCCTAAGAATTGTCCTCTGACTTCCACGTGTGTCTGTTTGCAGACACACACACACACACACACACACACACACACACACACACAAAATAAAAAAACCACAACCCATCCCTTTGGGTCTTATCCTGTACAGTGAGCCAAGCTACTTTTCCTTACTAGGGGGTTCATTGGGGAATTCTAGAGTTCCTGTTCATTGCTCCTCCAGAAGTAATTTTTCTAGAATCCAAACTAGGTTTTCTGGCACCACTCACCCAAGGAAAGAGAGGAAGAATGAGGTTGTGGGAAATGCTGCTTCAGGAGAGAGCCTTGCTTTGTGTAAATCCCTGACTAAGGTCAGGGGTTTACACAAGTCACACGGGGACCTTGACTCTACCCTGTTTGCTTTGGTCAGTTCTTAGAGACAGGTAAAGAGGTAAGAGTGACGTCTTGAAAGCCTCAGTCCTGGCCCCACTTGGCAGGGGGCTCAGGGTGGGAGACCCACTGTGCGTTTGTGGGTTAGAAACGTCACCCACTCCCACCCCTCATCTCCCTGTCTCTCTTCAGGTCAGACTTGTCCTGGGCCAAAAGGAGCTGAAGCTGCAGACCCCAGCAGACGTAGTGATGAGCGACTCTGCCCCCCACACAGTAGTGCTCACCATCTCCAACAGCTGGGCTGTGCTGTCTGTCGATGGGGTTCTAAACACCTCTGCCCCAATCCCAAAAGCCCACCTGGAGGTCACCTATGGACTCTTCGTGGGGTCCTCCGGAAGCCTCGCCCTGCCTTATCTGAAGGGAATCAGTCGACCCCTGAGGGGCTGCCTCCATTCAGCCATTCTCAATGGCCGCAACCTCCTCCGTCCACTGACGTCTGATGTTCTTGAAGGTTGTGCTGAAGAATTCTCTGCTGGTGACGACATGGGCCTGGGCTTCTCTGGGCCCCACTCACTGGCTGCCTTCCCTGCCTGGAGCACTCAGGAGGAAGGCACCCTGGAGTTTACACTCACCACTCGGAGTCAGCAAGCACCCCTGGCCTTCCAAGCAGGGGACCAACGTGGCAACTTTATCTATGTAGACATATTTGAGGGCCACTTGCGGGCTGTGGTTGAAAAGGGCCAAGGCACCATGCTGCTTCGTAACAGTGTGCCTGTGGCTGATGGGCAGCCCCATGAGGTCAGTGTGCACATAGATGCTCACCGGCTGGAGATCTCTGTGGACCAGTACCCTACCCGTACTTTCAACCGTGGGGTCCTCAGCTACCTGGAACCACGCGGCAGTCTCCTCCTTGGGGGGCTGGACACTGAGGCTTCTCGCCACCTCCAAGAACACCGTCTAGGCCTGGCACCAGGGGCTGTCAATATCTCCCTGGTAGGCTGCATAGAAGACTTCAGTATTAATGGCAGGAGGCAGGGCCTCCGGGATGCCTGGCTGACCCGTGACATGGCAGCAGGCTGCAAACCTGAGGAAGATGAATATGAAGAGGAGGCCTACGGCCCATATGAAACTTTCTCCACCCTGGCACCGGAAGCCTGGCCAGGCATGGAGCTGCCAGAGCCATGTATTCCTGAGCCAGGACTGCCTCCTGTCTTTGCAAATTTCACCCAGCTGCTTACCATCAGCCCACTGGTGGTGGCCGAGGGTGGCACAGCCTGGCTTGAGTGGAGGCACGTGCAGCCCACACTGGACCTGACGGAGGCAGAGCTTCGCAAGTCCCAGGTGCTGTTCAGCGTGAGCCAGGGCGCGCGCCATGGCGAGCTGGAGCTAGACATCCCAGGAGCCCAGACCCGGAAAATGTTCACTCTATTGGATGTGGTGAACCGTAAGGCCCGCTTTGTTCACGATGGCTCTGAGGACACCTCTGACCAGCTGATGCTGGAGGTGTCAGTGACTGCTCGAGCACCTGTCCCCTCCTGTCTTCGAAGAGGCCAAATTTACATTCTGCCTATCCAGGTAAACCCTGTCAATGACCCGCCCCGCATCATCTTCCCGCACGGCAGCCTCATGGTGATCCTGGAACACACACAGAAACCTCTGGGACCTGAGATTTTCCAAGCCTATGACCCAGACTCTGCCTGTGAGGGTCTCACCATCCAGCTCCTTGGTGCCTCCACTGCTGTCCCTGTGGAACACCGAGACCAGCCTGGAGAGGCAGCCACCGAGTTTTCCTGTCGGGAACTGGAGGCAGGCAACATAGTCTACGTGCACCGTGGTGGGCCTGCACAGGACCTGACGTTCCGGGTCAGTGATGGGATGCAGGCCAGTGCTCCAGCTACATTGAAGGTAGTGGCTGTCCGGCCAGCCATACAGATCGTCCACAACACAGGGCTGCACCTGGCCCAGGGCTCGGCGGCACCCATCTTGCCTGCCAACCTGTCAGTAGAAACGAATGCCGTAGGACAGGATGTGAGTGTGCTGTTCCGAGTCACTGGAGCCCTGCAGTTCGGCGAGCTGCAGAAGCAGGGGGCGGGAGGGGTGGAGGGTACTGAGTGGTGGGATACACTGGCGTTCCACCAGCGTGATGTAGAGCAAGGCCGAGTGAGGTACCTGAGCACTGATCCGCAACACCACACCCAAGACACGGTGGAGGACCTGACCTTGGAGGTACAAGTGGGTCAGGAGACACTGAGCAATCTGTCATTCCCAGTGACCATCCAGAGGGCCAAAGTGTGGATGCTGCGGCTTGAGCCTCTGCACACTCAGAACCCCCATCAGGAGACCCTCACCCCAGCCCACCTCGAGGCTTCCCTGGAGGGGGAGGCAGGCCCAAACCCTCATACCTTCCACTATGAGTTGGTTCAGGCCCCCCGGAAAGGCAACCTGCAGCTCCAGGGTACAAGGCTGTCAGACGGCCAGAGCTTTAGCCAGAGTGACCTGCAGGCCGGTCGTGTGACCTACAGGGCCACAATGCGGACCTCCGAGGCGGCTGACGACTCCTTCCGTTTCCGCGTCACATCTCCCCCACACTTCTCCCCCCTCTATACTTTCCCCATCCACATTGGTGGTGACCCAAATGCTCCTGTTCTCACTAACGTCCTTCTCCTGGTACCTGAGGGAGGAGAGGGAGTCCTGTCCGCGGACCACCTCTTTGTCAAGAGTCTCAACAGTGCCAGCTATCTCTACGAGGTTATGGAGCAGCCCCACCATGGCAGGCTGGCTTGGAAAGAACCAAAGGGTAAGGCTACCCCGGTGACATCCTTCACCAACGAGGACCTGCTACATGGCCGGCTGGTCTACCAGCACGACGACTCTGAGACCATAGAGGATGACATCCCATTTGTGGCCACACGCCAGGGCGAGGGCAGTGGTGACATGGCCTGGGAGGAGGTACGCGGTGTCTTCCGAGTGGCCATCCAGCCTGTGAACGACCACGCCCCTGTGCAGACCGTCAGCCGTGTCTTCCACGTGGCCCGGGGTGGACAGCGGCTGCTGACCACCGACGACGTGGCTTTCAGTGATGCCGACTCGGGCTTCACCGATGCTCAGCTGGTGCTGACCCGCAAGGACCTCCTCTTTGGCAGCATTGTGGCTATGGAGGAGCCCACGCGGCCCATCTACCGCTTCACCCAGGAGGATCTCAGGAAGAAGCAAGTCCTGTTTGTGCATTCCGGGGCCGACCACGGCTGGCTCCAGCTGCAGGTGTCTGATGGGCAACACCAGGCCACCGCCATGCTGGAGGTGCAGGCGTCGGAACCCTACCTTCATGTCGTCAACAGTTCTGGTCTTGTGGTTCCTCAAGGAGGCCAGGGCACCATTGACACAGCTGTGCTCCACCTCGACACCAACCTGGATATCCGAAGCGGAAACGAGGTTCACTACCAAGTGACGACTGGCCCTCACTGGGGACAGCTGCTCCGGGACGGCCAGTCGGTCACCTCCTTCACCCAACGGGACTTGCTGGATGGAGCCATTCTCTACAGCCACAACGGCAGCCTCAGCCCCCACGACACCCTGACCCTCGCTGTGGCAGCGGGGCCAGTGCACACCAACACTATCCTACAAGTGACCATTGCCCTAGAGGGTCCCCTGGCCCCACTCCAGCTGGTTCAGCACAAAAAGATCTACGTCTTCCAGGGGGAAGCAGCGGAGATTAGAAGGGACCAGCTAGAGGTAAGGAACAAGGAGATGAGCGTGGCCACAGGCCAAGCAGAGGGGCACTTCCACGAAGGGGATGTTGCTGTGGCAACGCAGGGCTTAGGAGTGCTATGTCGCTTCAGTATTCACCTGTATGTGCTCCTAGGGAATCTCTTATACATACATCTACCTGTAAGTTGTATGCACCTCCAGGTGCCACATACGCATGTGCCCTCGTTCTGGCTAACCATGTAAAATCTGGGCTCCAGTCAGACCCACAGAATCTCTGAAGTAGAGCCTACGCATACGTATTCTGTTAAGTTCCCTGGGAGGTTACCATGGGCAGTGAGCTTTGAGGAGTACTGCACCTCGGGTCCCCAGGCCTTCGGCTCTTTTCCCAGATCCTATACGGGGACTGTGAGGGTCTAGGAAGTGTTTGATCACTCAGGGAGGTCACAGTATAACACTGACCAGCAGGCTCACTGCCTGGCTGTGAAACTCAGCCTTTCAAATCTTGATA